>VZRF01012622.1:101889-142346 GCA_013396875.1 Vireo altiloquus
AAGGGGCCGGCGGGCGAGCAGGCGTGTCCCAGCGGCCGCTCCGGCTCCATCGCCGCCAGCCAGCCCGTGAGTACCCCCGGGGGGCCGGCGCCGCGCTGGGAAGGCCGCGGGCGGGCGGAGCGGGCGGGCGGGCTCCCCTTCCTCCAGCCCCCTTTTGTCTGCGGGCTCGGCTGCGCGCCGAGGGAGGGGGAAGGGAGGGAGGAGGAGGAGGGAGGGGGCCATGTTGTGGCAGGTCACCGGGCGGCGCGGGGCCTGCGCGGCGGCCTCGCCGCCTTTGTGTCCGCCCGGGAGCGGCGCCGAGGTGGGGACGGAGCGAGCGCCGTGAGGGGCGGCGGCACCGGGGGAGCGAGGGAGGGAGGGGCGGCATTGTGCTCTCGGAGGGCCTCCGGGGGAGCCGCCCCCGGCCCGGCGGGGTGTGCGGGGCCGGGTTGGTGCCCGGGAGAGCGCCGGGGACCCGGGGCAGACGGGGGCGGACGCAGCGCTGGGGCTACAATGGACTCCAGCTCACGGGGAGCGGAGACGGGGGGGGCGCTCGGACCCCACGGGCCATTGCGTGGCTGGGATCACACGGGCTTTGTTCGAACGTACGAAAAACTTGGGTTATTTTTTTAGTGCTCTTAAAGATAATAACCGCTTCCTGAGAGTGCAGCGAGAAGGCCAAATGCCTTCGGTGACTGGTAGCACACAATGAAGCGGTAGGGTTTGATTCTGCTTCAAACGTGCCTGTGCAGACCACAATAACAAAAAGTTGAGGAAAATGCCTCCTGTCCTGAGTGGGTCGTGCGTACAGCGAACAGTTTGGGGTTAATCTCCGTGGCAGTTATTGTGCAAAGATCTTTGGGTTTTGTTTTGGCATTGTTTTCTTTCGTATATTTCCTAAGGTCAGACTCCTATTTCCTTGTGAGAAAATTAATATATTTGGGACAGTTTATATTCTTCTGGTTTACAGTTTGTAGCAAGATGGCTTAATACCAAAATATGCAGCGTGTTTCAGATGTGATAGAGGTTCTTATCACCTGATTTCGGGATGCTTTTTTCTGAGCAGTTAGATGTGTGTGAGCAATGAGAATCGGTAAAACTTCTTAAATCGCCTGATATTCGCTTATATGCTACATGTTAACAGAATACTTTGAGGTTTATTTTACTTTCTCTTTGTTGCATCTCCACTGAGAGATCAGGCCTTCGTAGTTGCAATGAGCTGATGGTGTAGCTCCTCAGGTATGTGGGATATGAATGCATTCAAAATAAAATTACAATGTCATGTTACCATTTTTACATATAAAGCGTAGTATTTTGTTATATTTAGTCACGTCTAGGTTTAAAACCAGATGTTAACAACAGTCGCAGTTTTGTTGGGAAGCTGAGGGAAATGTTGCCTACTTTGCTCAAGAACTCTGTCAATGTGAATATAAATATGCTAGGGAAGTGGGAGAAGGAAATTCGAATAAAAAGGGAAATGCTAATTTAGTGGTGGTGTAGTTTGGGTTATATGTGTGGAAATGACACCAAATCACCTGACAGTTTTCTGAAGTGTTCATAGAGTTGAAAATTTGGAATTTGGCCCAGCAGAATGGTTAGTAGGCAAATGCATGTGAGAAACTGCTTGATAATGCACATTCTGCAGTTTATTTTGTGAATGTTGCACGTAGGAAAGTCCATGTTATTTGAATAATATTTTTTGTGCATTAATAAGAATCGTTTGTTTGGGGTTTTTTTGCCTGTAGTATCACTCTGTAGTACTGAGTCTTTTTCTTCTGTTTTAGGGGTGTTGGCACACTGCTGAGGCAATTGTAATTGTATCTGGTATCCTGATTGAGCTAATAGTGCAAGCAGTTGGCTGGAAGAGCTGGGCTTGCCTGTCTTTTTATGAGAAGATGCCTCTTGTTATGACAGTATATATTAAATCTTACACTGGATTGTGGCAGACACTGAAGGCTTTATGTAGCTGTTTTCCTTGGGTGTTTCTCTGCAATGTTCTCGGTGGGCCAGATGTTGCAGATGTTTAGGGCAAGTACATTAACAGAACATCAGCTTGCTGAATACTGTGTACTGATCTGATTTTTAAACAGCACTTTCTAGTTCACTTTTAGATATTGCTCCCTCCCCTTTATTTAATATGTGATTGTGCACTGAATAATCAGCATGTGTAGAAGCATTCGTCTTGATAATTTCATCTTTTTCTTTGTACAGTGGTTTCCAAACTCCCAAAATTATTAGACCAAGTTTTTATATGCAGAGGCAAGTAAGCCAGGTTTGAATTCCTGCTTGTATGTCTTCCTGCTTTTTTGTTTTAATGTGGAATTATATAAAAATTAACTGTCTTATTGCAGTAAAAAGAAACCTAAATTCTTTTGAATGTTAAATTCTGTGTTGAGAATCTCCTGTAAAAAAAGCATTAACATGTTGTGTTTTCTTTAAAAAAAAGTTTGATAGAAACTCTACAGAGGAAACAACATAAGACATGATGTATAAATGCTTCTTATTGTGTGTATCAGAAGTGTAGGTGTTTAAGAAAGTTATCAATCTTCTTCCTCTTCACATAATTCAGGTGAAAATGTTTGCCTCACTTAATCAGGATTTCCCCACCCATAATATAACTGTTGTCTTGCTTATTGCACATAGTGCAACAATTCCAGTGTTGCCATAAAGCCAGTGCCCAGGCCTTTATCTTGGAAATAGGGCAAGAAATCTTTCTTTTAAAAGCTCCTATAACAAGTTATAGCAATTGTGTACTGTTGCTAGTAATGAAGTTGGAAGTACTTCACAGTCATATGGTGGAAAAGCATTTTAAATTACATCAGAACATGTAAAGGATTCGGTTCTAACTGCTTCAGTGTGATTTCAAACAAGTTGTATAAAATTTATACAATAGCTTCCATGCGGAAACTTTACATCAAGACTTAATTTGGATCTCACTCAGAATACCTGCGGTGGCTTTTAGAATAGTAGGCAAGAGCTGGTATGTGAAATGTTTATCTTACAAAACAAAGACCACTTACCTCTAAAGATTGTGTTTCATTATTGCTTACCAGATTTTTTTTTCATAAACATGGCTATTTAAGAGCACTTGTAGGTATGTGGATGAAATACATCTGAGGATGTTATGACGACCATCTTAGGAGCTGAGAAGAAAATGCAGAACTCTAGCAAAAGCATCTCAGTAATAATCCACATTTGACTTCTTTGCCAGCTCTGCATATGCATCTATTTGCATTACACATGAGTGGTGATATGATCCTCTGTCTTCTGCAGGCTGTGCTAAAAACACATCTGCGGCCTTTCTAGGCAGGCTTATTTTTTGACAATATTTGTGTATATTGGGCTAAGTAATCTGGTGTACGGTTTGTAGTTATGATTACTTTTAATTTAGTTTTTCATACAACTCCAGGATAGATTACCCCTTGCTTCATTAAGGTATTGGCAAAAGTCTCAGTTACAAGTAATATGTCAGGTTGTCTATCCATGTAATGCTTTCAATATGTAAAACCTTGTAGAAATAAGTGGAGTTATGTCAGACCTATGTTCATAACTTTGCTCTTAGATTTCATCCCTGATTTTTCGGGAAGAATTTTGGGTGGTGGACTGAACTAATCATATACATTTCGCATGGCTGATATGAAGCTTCATGTAGAATTTGATCATAAATCTCTTCAAAGAGGAAGTGAGTTTTTGAAAGCTGCATTAAGTTCCATACCTCTTCACGTGTGTGTATTGATTAAATATGAAGCTAGACTT
This sequence comes from Vireo altiloquus, assembly GCA_013396875.1. Lineage (NCBI taxonomy): Eukaryota > Metazoa > Chordata > Aves > Passeriformes > Vireonidae > Vireo > Vireo altiloquus. Next base: position 105,625 of record VZRF01012622.1, read on the forward strand.
ACTGAAATCGACTTTGTGTATTTGATCTAAAAATAAGGTGTCTGTCTGGCCTGACTCATATTTTTCAAGTATCTTCTGTTTATCTCCCTTATCATATATATTGCTTAAATTTTAGTTCTGACATGGTACAATGATGACTTAATGTAGTTTGAAGAAGTTGCAGAACTCATGTTACTACGGTATTTTGACAAAAAGCAAATATCTACTGTAACAGTACTGATAAGACAAAGTAGCTTTAGATCATGCATTACTCACAAAACCAGCATTGTTCAAGATTATAAAAAAATATTCCTACCATATAACTGTCTATATATTTCCTTAAAGATGCAACATTTGGTACTCTGTAAGACTCAGTGAATAAGGTAGAATTGTATAGAGGAATTAAAGGACTGGTTTATTTTGTCTGTATTTGACATCTAAGTGTTGTATTCTGACTAAATATCTATCCATATATGTTAGATTTTAATTGGACTTAACACTTTCCTTTGGCATGAAAAATGAGAGATTTCTTGGGCTTGAATATATTTTTCTCCCTCAAAAAGTACTTACTTTAGATTGTAGGTGGTATTTTGAGTTTTATTTATGTCCATTCACATACTAAAAGGTTGATAATACAACAGTTATGGTAGATTAAGAATGTGCGTAGGTCATTAAATGTGGGTGTTCAGTCAGGGACAGGTATTTTTTCCTGTGAGGATTTTGTTGATACCAGAATGTTTTGCTGTTGTCATTCATAATTGTTTTTAGCCAAGTCTTAGATGTTTCACAAGTGAGCTGATGAACTTAATTTTAATCTGAGCCTGAAATCTTTATTTTGTGACTAGCCCCAAATGTACGGTTGTGTGGGTTAGAGAGGTTTAATATCAATTACTATTAGAATGTTATGTGGCTTAACACATTTGAAAGAACAACTGAGGCTAGGGTGTAAGTGTGAGATGTAGTTCGGATAGAGAAGTTAGTGTTCTGTGCTATTTTGTTACATATTCTACTAATTATGGAATCAGACATAGCAGTAGAACAGAATTAGTGGTTTTACACATCATGCTGAGTAATAATGTAAAAGAAACTGCTGCCTTTGTGATCAAAAATTGTATTTTGATTTTTTTAGCAAGGAAATATGTGGGCAAGCGTTTATAACGTATGAAGTGTTACCATTTTAATATATTGTTTTGTAAAAAACTCTGTGGTACTTTTTTACTTTTGAAGTCCTAGTTTGGCAGTGGTATTTAAAGTTTAAATCAGTAAACGTATCTTCTGATAAATATTGTTCTTGTATTGCTTAGACTTTTTTTCCCCCAATCCTAATTATAAGAGCTACATATTTAAAGATATGTGGGAAAGCCTTTTATGTTATCGAAAGTTTTTCTTTTCAGCTTTCTATGAGGAATGAGCATTCCTTGTGTCCTCCTAGGCATGAATGAAGTGTACTGGCAGGAGATCAGAGGAATGGTGCATATGAGCATTGGTTAGGAAGCCAGTGGGGTTGGAATAGGGGTTGCCCAGCTGGAACAGTAGCTGCAGTAACCTCAGAGCCCAGTTCAGGTGAAAACACTCCTCACACCATCCCTGTAACTGGGGTGTCAGGTGCTTCCAGTATCCAGGTACCCCTCAGTGGACATTCTCAATGCCACAGTTGGAATTTCTTCCAGCAGCAGGCTGGAGGGCAGCTGTGTGTCCAGCAAACACTGCCGGCCCACAGGAGATGGCGTTCACGTAGGTCATACAGTAGGTCGTTGATTTGTTCTTCATTGGAACAGTTGCTGGTATTTTGTGTCAAATGCACATGTTTAGGAACAGTGTGTGTGAATTAAGCTGCGTTTTCAAGGCTGAAATAATCCAAACTCTAAAAGTTGCCATTAATTTTGTTAAAGCAGTTATAAGTGAAACTACATAAAATCATTTTGAAATGTTCAGTTGAAACCATTTGTTTAACTTGCATAAGCATTTAATATTTCTCCAAGTATGTTTTTTATCAGAATGTGGTAAAATAATTAGTTTTGAATTTATGCAAAGCAATTGGTTCATTTCAAAGGGCACTCACTCCTGGTAGGTTTTATGAGAAGTAATAGGCATTTAGTACTGAGTCTTAGTTGTTACGCTTAGAGATAAAAATGTTTTATTCAGATGAAATAGAAGTAGAATTAAGTGTAGATTAAAATGTAACTCTCTTTCTAGAAGTAAAAAACCCCTATTTTTAAGCCTTTTGCCCTCAAATATTTGATTGATACATCTTCCTAAGTTTCTTTTTAAAACTTTTGTTTGGATTTGAAGGTAGGAAAGACTTTCTCCCCTAGGATTCTTGTAGTGTGTCACAGTTGAAGTCTGCAAGGAACTTTTTGCACCTTCCCAAGCCCAAGGACTTAGAGTGTACTCAAAAAAGCGTAGTAAGTATAGGAGCAAATGTAAATAAACAAAATTTGCTGACCTTACAAGCAGGAATGCTTGTTGTAGATTCATCCTTTTCTTCATATGTTCTTTCTCATTACTTAATGTCCTTTAGTATTTTGTTTCTGACTTTACCCTTTTACTATTTTCTTCCTCTTATATTGACCCACATAGCAAAATAAAAAACCTTTTACCTGACATCCTGGTTCATGCTGTATCACATTCTTTATTACTTGTACAGAAACCATAAAGCAGTTTTGTAAATCTAAAATTCTACAATATTCTATTTGTCCATTTGGATATACTTGGCTGGCAATGAAAATGATGAGATTTTCTTTGCTAGTGGAAGTTGCACAGGTAATAGTGCTGATTTTCACTAGCATCTCTCAAGGCTGTTACGTTGTGTAGGTAAAATTATTCACAGATAAGTAAATGCTGAATAAGAGTTCCGTCTCCCTTCTGCCACCTGCTTTCCAATCCCCAGTGATCAGAGCCTTTATCAGCGGCTTTGTTTAGTTCAGTTAGGTCTGTCCAAATACTTTCTGATTCCTCTTGCAGGTGAATGTCATGAACTTCCTATGTGTTTTCTGGTCACTTGAATGGGCGATTCAGAGGAACTACTCTTAATTTTTGAAGTGCTTCAGTGGTTCTGTGCATTATGAAGGTTTGGTAAAGGGGAAGCTACTCTGCTGGGCATTATCCATGTGGGAGTAGTAGTTTCCAGCTTATTGTAATCATCATCCTCTTGTTGTGCATTTTTTGACTCATTTGCTCTCGTTCTTCCTTAGGAATATAAACTAGCAGAAATCGAGGACAGATATGGGGACTTCTCCATTTCAGTTCTTTGATTTGACTTCTATGTACCAGTGTTCTTCGGGATTTAATTAAAATGAGGGTTGCTGTTTTGTTGGTGGTGTCCTGGGTTTCTTTGGGTTTGTTTGTTTGTCTGTTTTTCTAAGAACAGAAAACTATAAAGTTAGAAGTACTAGAGAAGTGGGTTTTCTAAAATTTATATTTATGCAAACAGTGGAAGGAGTTTAGCTGGGATTATGTTCTGTGTCTACTACACAGACTGTGTAGATTAATATATCAAAGATTAGAATTTTTTTATGCATTCAAAGAAAAAAATGGAAAGAAAACTCGTAGAAGCAAATATAGTATATAAACATCTTGTAATGTCTGATGCTCAAGAATCCCTGAATGGGTTGGATTAGAAGGAACCTTAAAGATCATCCCGTTCCAAGCCCCCCTGCCATGGGCAGGGTCCTTTCCCTAGACCAGGTTGCTCAGAGCCCCTTCCAGCCTGGCCTTGAACACTTTTAAGAATAGGGCATCCACAGCTTCTCTGGGCAGCCTATGCCGTGCCTCACCAAACTCATAGTAAAGAATTTCTTCCAAATACCTGCTATAAACCTGCCCTCTGTCAGTTTAAAGCCATTTACCCTTGCCCAATCCCTCCATGCCTTGGTCCAGCTTTCCTGTAACCTCTCTGAGTACTGGAAGGTTCACTAAGGTCACCTGTCGGTGATTGAAACACAAACTGCGCCGCATACGTGCAAAGCCAACATTTTTTGTACAAAGCACATCTTACATACTCTTCCAAAACTAGCAGTTCAACAACCACAAACTTCAGCTTCTAAGATTACATCTTTAGCATCCCCAATGGCTACTGATTACAACCTCTTTGCCTAATCTCCTGTTAACTATCCTATTTTTGTCTCACCTCCTGCTCTTTATTTGTCTCCTGCTCTTTTATTTTGCCTACTGCTAGACCTGGGGTATGCTCGTCTCCCCCAGGGCCCATGCCAACAAAAGCCATCCTCCCTGGCAACAGCCCACAGTCTCCTGGGAGCCTTCTCATAATCCAGGCCGAGCAACCCCAGCTCTCCACTAAAACCCCAAGAACTTCTCCCCAGCGTTGTGCTCAATCCAGTCTTCTTGGAATAGTCTTCTGTCAAGTAAGTCGCATGAGCCTGACGCCTTAACTGGTGAATTCAAGTAAATACAGATGTGGAAAAACCTTGTATCCACTTTCATACCTGATACTTTTTTACTGGCACTAGGTGATACATAGAAGCGAGTTGAACGAGTTGTTGATGGGAGCGATAAGACAAAGGGATCACTGATGGGTTGTGAAGAATCATCAAATTAGTTAAAGTGCTACAGAAGCTCAGTAAGAGACTAAGAAGTTGATAAATATGCTTCATTAATTGCAAGAAATGAATTTCTGGGAAACATTACCTTGGTCTTCTGAAAGGCATCTGAAATGTCTTCAAAAGAATTGAACATAAGGCAAGACAATGTCTTTTTGTAAAGATAATTATTTGATTAGTAGGATATTTAGTTTTTACTGTGATTGAAAGACTGAGGAATTGCTTGTCAATGTCCCTGGTAAGGGTTTATTGAGGAATGAACTATGGGAATTATCACTGAAATGTTAATAGTTGGAAGACAGTTCATGCCATTAATAAGATACTTCAACTTCTGGTCAGCCCTGAAGTGATCAGGTAGTTGGATTAGAAGATTCCTTCTAACTAATATATTGTATGTTGATGCACAGTAGCATTAGAGGCATCTGATAGCACAGGGAAAGATCAAGTGGGTTATCCTGGAGATCCATGGCAGTATTGAGGCTTACTGTATGCTAATTTGGAAATTATCAAGACTAATGGAAGAACTCTAGGTTGCACACACATTTAGGAGAAGAGCAGGAAATTCAAACACACCACTGTTGAATGGGATTTAACACTTGGTTGAAATGGAAAATTCCTTTTGCTAAGTGTACACTTGACACATTGGTGGTGTCCACATTAACCAACCACTGGCTCAGAACTAATGTCATCGTCTTATAAAATATTTCAGCATAAGAGGCACAGAAACATGCAAATTGTTAACATTCTCAGTCTGTTGTGTTCTTCTGTGGCTGCTTCAGCTATAGCAACAAAAAATTGAAGTGATGAACAACAGTTACTAATGGCCAGCACTTCAGAGACTTGAACTATTTTGCAGGCGTGGGGGAGGCCTGCAAAACTGCACGATAATTGGCAGCATAGAAGAGGATAGAGGCTAGAGGAGCATGAGAGGTGATAGCCAAAAATCTTTGGACACTCAGGTGAATGGTGGTGCATGCACAACTCCTCAGTGCAAGGTGTCTAAGCTAGAACTGTTAATTTGAGTCAGGACACCACCACTGTCACCTTCCATATTAAAACAGTAGTGACCATCCAGTCACTAACAAGGTTAAATATAAGCTCATTAATCTAGAGATAATCACCCCTGACTTACATTAATCTTTCTTAAATATTTAATAGTGTAAAGAGTTATAAAGGATACTGAACTAAGTATAAAAACTATTTCACTTGAGGTTTTGACATTTTTATCTTTCCGTCAAGACCAAAAAAGCATTTCAGTCTCCTTACTAGCAGAGCATCTGAAAAGACCACTGCGTGCTGTGGCATCATCCTTTTGTTCACATCCCCATGGGCCTGCAGATAGGTTAGTGATCTGTTTGTCATTAATTCATATCATTTCAGAAATGAAGAATTGTCTAGGGTACAAAGGCTTGGTGATCATCAATCAGTATGTAATATTTGGAGTTACAGAGAAGAAGCTTTTCGTAAACTCAGGATGTATTTTTTCTAGGATGTCAGGCTACTTGCAGATGTTGTTCCCACACGCTGAAGCGAAGAGCTACAACATTGTGATACTGCCCAAGCTACTTGTCCTGTCTTTTCCTAGTTCAGCTCCATCTACTTCCCTCCCTCATGGAGAAGGTAGTTAAACACTTCATTCGTTTAATCTACATACTTTGGGTTGTGAATTTTAACATGACCTGTGTGTCTTTGCTTCTTGCTTTTGAAGAAGCAAGAGTTGATAAACAAGACTGACAGATAAAAGCTTTGGCTGTAGCAGCCTTTTCCAAAAATCCGGAGGGTAGTGGTGCTACAAACAAAAGAACATAAGTTGTGTCTTTACACAAAGTTTCAGTTGAGCTGCAGTTGCTGCAACTCATTCGTATTAGAATTGACAAACATCTCGAAGTTTTTTGAGTAGCTGCTGTAACAAAGAAAAACTCTTCCTTGGAGGGGAAGAGGAGAGAACAAAGGGAAGAGTCTTAATGAGTTCAAGAGCTTTTTGGCACTTCTGTGGTCTAGAGGAGAAGCTGTATGCATCAGTTTTTGCAAGTATCCATAATGACTTCCATAGGGATCTACTAGAACTAATATAGCCATGAGAAAATGTATAGATACTATTAAACTAATAAAACGTGCAAATACTTACCAGGATGAAACAGACAATTCTTAGCAAAAATTTTGCCTTGGTTTTAATAAGATTGTTTGTTGTTCAAATAAGGCTAATATGTTTGTGCAATAGAAATTGGGAAATCATTTTCCCGTATGAGACCTCACAGTCATGTAGCCATCCCTTGAAACAATGAACGTAATCTCTTCATTCAGATTGAGAACAACATAATGTTTCCTGACCTTACAGTGGGAATTGCATTTCTTCAATCATTAGTTCTTCCTTTTATAGATTTTACTTAAAATTGTCCCTAGAAATCTAAATATGCTTGCAGTCCATTTTTTTATTTCCTACTGTTTGCAACTTTTTCTTGAGTTTAAAAGTGAAGTATAATTGTGAAATATAACTACTTCAAAGTGATTTCAAAATAATTTCCATAAACAGATTTTTAAAGACTTTTTCAAGTGTTAATTAACTATGCAACACATAAATAATTGCTAGTTTTTCATTGTAAAAGCTCAAATTTTGTCTTAGCTGACTGATGGGTTGTTCTCCCTGTAAAGTTATCATCCATCTGAAGCTGTTCTGAAGATCATTTATTTCTGTTTGTGCAAACAACAGGTTCTCTAACAACATTTTTGTAGTATCTTTCTGTGCTTAGGTTTGCTGTGGTTTAATTTTGAGTTTGCCATTGTCATCATTAGTTCCAGTAAAATTTAGCTCCACCAAACTAGAAACCCAGATAGTGGTTCTCAAACCTGCAAATAAGTAAAACTTTTCAAGCCTCACAAACTAGGAAAAGAAATCTTAGACTGGATTTTCCATTGTGGCTAGAAGAGAGCTGTGGGGAAGGGCATTTGATTCCTATTTTGGTATTTGCCCTGTTAAAACATCTTGTTTAATAAGTTCCTGGTGAGATTTTTATGTCGTACTAGTGCTGTATGATATGGGGCAAATACTGTAGTTTTTTGAGTGAATTATAAGGTTGGACCTTTTTTCTGTTAAAAAAATTAAATGTCTTGTAACCTCTATAGTGAGATCACCTTATTGCCCACTTGTGACTCTCAGTTCTAATAGCAGACATAGCTGGAAAGAGGAAATGTCTGTCTTTCCCCTCTCTTTGATTTGAAGTAGCTAAAAAAGGGAGTATTTTGTGATGTATTGCACTGTGGTTTCATGTAATTGAACTGAAAAAAAAGCATTGGGAAATTTTCTGTGATATTCTTTAAAGCACTTCCCTAGCTAGAGAGAAGAAAATTACAACATTGAATTTTGCAGATACTTTGTTTATATTTTTAATGTTTTCCAGCTTGTAGTGCATGGAATAGGCAGCTAAATGTGAACTGTCATTGGGACAGGAAAAGGAGAGTAATTGCAGTCACCTGACTGTGCAAACAAGTTTGTTCTGTGTGACTTCTATTCATTAGTGACTTTTTTTTCTTAATTACTCCTTCCAATCCCATTTACTGTTTCCATGCATCTGCAGTTTCTGACCTTTTCACCAACATTTCAAATTGCAGGTGATGGTTGCAGCCAGTGATGAACTTGATGAGTTCCCACCCACTGCATATTGTCTCATGTGGTGTCAAGTGCTGAACTGCTGCCTCTTGCACATGGACTAAGTGTTAGTTGTCTTTATTAAGTATCTTCACAATCATCCTTGTGCTTTCCAACACACTCCTTTATATTTCTACCACCTTGATGTCTCCAAATACCTGGCACACATTGTTGAATGTCTTCATGTGAATGACTGCTTTATTCTCACTTTACCTATTTGGTTTCTTGTTGTATTGGTCTTTGTAATATGTCTTACACTAAGAGTTCTTTGAAGCAGAGTCCTTCATACTTTAGTGTTTATTCAGTAATTAGCATAGGGAGAGCCTGATTTGATATTACAGCAAACAAATAGCATGTGGTCAGCTGTGCATTGTCTTGGATTTACATCTCGATAAACCATGCTGTGTGCTTGTGCAGCAGTGGCTCTGCACAGAATCATTTCAGATCTGTGAGGAATTATGCTGCTGACAGCTGCATAAACCTGAACAGCAGTGCTGCTTCCAGAGGGCTGGGAGCAGCCTTGGAACATTAGAGTGGGAACTAGCGATCTGAGCTGGCGGCATGTGGAGCCAGCTGAAGGTTTTTTGCATTCATTCTCATGTGCTCCAGGTTTTAGGCGAGATTGTGAGTGAGGCCTTGTTCTAAACATGGTTATTATGTGGTTGTGGAGTTTTGTCCTAAAGTTAAAACTTGTTTTAGGCGTTCTAAGAGAGTTTTGCCACCACATCCAGGTGGTGGGAGCCAGTAAACTTGGCTAAAAATGAATTCATATTGGCATTCAAGCATTTTGCATTTGCAGCAAATTTCTTGATATGTTCTTATTCATTTCCTTTCATTATTCATGGTGTCAAGAAAATAAAAATAATGAGCTCGTGTTAGTTCTTTTGCTTAATCTAAGTTCTTATCTGTGGGTTTAGAATGCTGTTTGCCTTTTTGTTAGGTGATTTTAAATTGGTGTTCTTGGAAATATGATGCTGCTATACATGGAGGAGGAGCTGCATTTAGATTTCTTGATTTGGTACCAATTACATTAAAGTTAGGGTGAAGAAGACCCTTGTGTGTCTTTCGGAAGAGTTATGTGAAAGCTTTTTTCTCTTCAGTGTAAAGACAAAGGGAAAAGCAAAGTGGATAAATAGTGAAAGGAAGCAGGTGGGAGGCATGTAGTCAGGTAAATTATTTCAGGCAATACTTTCTTTTGTGTGAGGATGAACAACCTGGAATTTAAACGTCTAATGCGAGATTTTGCTCATAAAATCACGATCTGATGTTTTGTTAGATGATCATTCAAATGTGGTTTGTTTTTATTCACAGTTACTGCTGTTGCCTGCCCTATGTACTGTGCCCTACAGACTGTGCCTGTTTGTGTGCTGATAGCAGCTTTTATGTATAACTGCTCTTAAATATTTGGCTTCTTAAATTAAAAAGTTGAAGTATTTGGCTTTAAATCCATTGAAGCATGGATGTACCAATACCAATATTTGAACTAATTTTTGTTACAAAACTTTTGTCACTTCAATTTGAATTCTAAATAGCCTACTTAATTTTAGTTTTTATTTTTGTTTACTGTCATTGGTATAAAGTCTTAAGTGTTATTTTAGACTCTTTTACTTCTTTTGAAGGAACATGCTAGCCAGCATTTAATGGGATATTGATGTCCAAAGGTAGGCTACAGCTCTTAGTGAATTAGAAGTGAGGCTTACTAAATTAGAAGTAGTCTCTAGTTGTTGTTTGTACTGTTGGCTCTTTTCAGCTTTTGAGGAATTGTGGAAATCTCTAGGTAGTTAAATACATGTTGTCCAAAGAGAACATCCTTAGAAAACAGCTGAAATAATAGATAATAGCAATTTCCTTAAATGTCCATTCACTTGCTATATAAGGATAAATAGAAAACACATATGCTTCTGTATAGCAAGGGAGGCACAAAAAATGTACTAAAAGAAACATGTTTTACCATTCTCTGGCTCTCCTTGAGGTTATGCAGAGTTTAAAGGCTCAAAAAAATTCAAGATGGATTTTGAAGCAGACTGACATATATTTGAAACCTTAGGGTTTTTCACTGTTACTTTATGCTGAGGATACAGAGAAGTTGTGTCAGCACCTTTCTTTGCGAAAGCTACTTATTCACAGTGAAATGAGGAGTCTGAAAATCCTGATTTTTTTTTTTTTTGTCTGTGTTATCAGCTGTTAAATTCATTGCATAAGAACTAGGTGGTTTCATGTTGCATCTCTGGTTATAGCACCCACTTTGAGAAGATCAGACTGTTGGTATTCCCTAGTTTCTTCTTGCCTGCTCAGGAGGGAAAATCAAAAAAAAGCGAAACCGAAAGGCCAATAGAGCTTGTTCAAATGATACTGGATCATGAGGGAGAATAACTCACAATGCTAGAAACTTCTGAGCAGGAGAATTACTGGGAGAACTTTAGTTTTTTCCATGTAGTGTAACTGAAAACTATATCCTTGAGAAATTAGTATTTTGTATGGTGAATACGTCTGCCATATTTGGGAGTAACCAGAATGAAAGTCAATGCTCTGAAGAAGGGGATTGTTACATATCAGTTGCTGGGGGTAGGGAGAAGTGTTTGTGATATCAGCTCTACAATAACAAAACAAAACTGTTTCCTGGAAATTCTGTCAGAGTGACTTCTGGAATTTCCTCACTCCCACTTTTAATGGGGGTGAGGTCCATGTGTGTGTACATACATACAAAGTGTTTTTCTTCATATAAATTATATTGTTTATAAATGAGTTATATTCCATGGGATTCCTTAGGATCACATTCTTTTTAAGATGGTGTTAAAACCCTATAATTTGTCAAACAGAAATATAAAGTTTGGATTTTTTTTTACTTTTTATACATTTGTGTAGGGGAGATGTTCTGTTTCAGATTCCTTGGTAGTAAACAGAAACGTGAAGATAGTTGAGATTTCTAAAGAAAGCACATCAACAAAGAGAGTATTGATTACAATGTAGAAAATTAATTTATGAAAATTCTTACTTGATTCAAGGCCTGTGGATTCCAGTGTTCCGGTTCTTGTTAACACATTTAAGAAAAGCTTGTTGACTCAATTAGAATGAAAGTTATGTTTCATTAATCATTACAAAATACATTGAGATAAATTGTCCCTAATTCCTGCTTATGTGTACATATCTTTAGGATTTCTGTAGAATTTCCATCTTCAGAAAAGGCGAAGTTTTAAGCCTTTTTAATAGCATATTGCCTAGAGAGCACTCGAAGATTTTTTTAAAGTTTTTTAATTTACTAAATAAATTTTCTGAATGAGAGCAAATGATGAAGGCATGAAGGCTGATGTCTCAAAACAGCAGCACATCAAATTAATGTCACGCTTCGGTATAGAAGTAGCTGTTTGGTTACTACTCACTGGCAGAGCCTTTCTGTTAGAACAGAATAATAATGGTTAGAAATTTGGCTCATAAATTCCTCTAAACTTCTGTTACACCACCTCTAGCACTTTTTACAGCTACCAGAAAGGTGATGCTGACTAACCAGCTTAACAAGAAGTGTAGATTTTTAAAATTAGAAAAAAAGTTTAGTCATGTGCATATAAGTAATCAGCACCAATTAAATTAAGCATGTTTAGACAGAAACTGCAACTCAAATTTCATTTTGCGGCTTTGTTTTCAAATTTCTGAATATATTTAGTGTCTTCCTTTTTTGTTTCTGTTATATTTATGAAGGAACATTGGAGTGAGAGTTGCAGAATAATGTGTGCAGCAGAGGAAGGTGAAGAGTCTCACCAAACTGCATGGGATTTATACCTAAATTATTTCATATTGAAGATTAAACCCTATAAATTTTCTTGTATGAAAAACAGTTCTTCAGTTTGATTTCCGAGCAGTAAAGGACCAGTCAGCCCCTTTTTTTAAGAATTACTTTTTCTTGTAGCTCTTTTAAATAATAAGCTAAAAAGTGTATAGGAAGTATTGTTTTCATCAGTCTTTCTAATGAAATTTTGTAGATAATTTCCTGTTTACAGAAGCTTTTACTGGACAAGATTTTGTGGGATTTTTTTTCCATTTTGTAAAACTGTATTGTATACTTTTTATCATGTTTCTAGATTTTTGTTTTGCAGACAGCTGTTACCCTCCTTCCTGTGCTGTACATTTCTTAGAAACTCTTTTGAATGGTTAATTTCTTACACAATTAAAAAACTGAGAAACCTGCTAAGGTTTTTTAGTATAAACTATATGCCCTATTTATGTAGGAGTATATAACTTCAGCTTTTCAAATGGAGCAAACTGTGTAACTGTTATAAATAGTTATGAAATCTGGTTTCAGTACAGACATATTATTAATTTATGTGAGCCTGGTAGCTCTGCTGGTATTTGGCTGCACAGATTAAAATCCTGAGCTTGAGGACATTTGACAGTAGTTTAGGAAAACTTGTACAAACAGTTCTGCCAGTCTTAGGGCAGAGCCTGAACTTGTTGGGTGGGAAATAGAATCATGAAAACCTGTGCAATGAAGAGGCAAGTTTCTTACATGATGGAAGAGTTCATTTTTAGAGGGAGCAAGTGCAATTTTTTAGAGCCTATAGCTGGCTTTTTAGGCCAATGAACCATCATGTAGTTTTGAAACAGGGGGCAAGATGTCCATCATTTTCTTCTGCTTTTCTTGGTGGGTAGTCATGATTTAGTAATAATTTCTCTGTATCATCTGTTGGCAGAAGACTATGCAAGTAAATCAGTATTTTCCAAACTTGATGGTGACTTGTGAGATACTATCCAGCATACTTAGACATATATATAACATATATGCATATTTATACATGCTGTTGATAAAAACGTAGAGAATTCATTTCTCCTCTACAGGCTTTGAGATTATTGATATTCCTATTGAAAACAAGCAAGCAAAGAATTTGGTCAGCTCTATGGATCACCTTGCCTCTTTGTAAGTTGGCTCTTCCAGCAGGCTGGGCTGTGCTCTTGCTGAGTATATTCCCGTGCCCCTTTAATGGTCTGCAGAAAATCCCAACTGAAAATCTGCTCTTTTCATTTCTGTTGTTGTCAACGTTCTCAGTGCTGCTAGGATTGCTTCCTAAGCTACAATACAAAGGTCACAAGGAAATAAAGCCCAAGAGCGTTAAGATTCAGAGTGATTGCTGAGCCAAGGCAATTAAATTAAGAAATTTGGTTTTGTTAGAATATTTGGATGTACTAAGGGTCATAGAGTGCAGAAGATAGTACAGCTCAGTTTGAGAATGAGTTAAGAAGCCAAAAATACTGCAATTGAAGAATTATTCACTTGCCTGCAAAAGTTTTAGTTGATTTTAGAACACTCCTTTTTAACACAGTGAAAAATGCTTACAGGAGGAAGGTGTTATACTTCTGAGCTTGTAACCATAGAAATGTTTGTTAGAACTTAAAATTGGTTGCCTAAGTCATTTGTCAGAAGTGCCTAACAGTGCCTAACACCTCCTTTATTTGGACTGCTTGAGGAGACTGGGCATTTTGGAGTATTTAGTGAAGTTTTCAGTTGTGTTACTGTTCCACGTGTCCCTCAGAAAATGTTGCCTCTTATCAAAACATGGCACCTCTTGACTTTGAATTACTTGCGAGTGGCAGCTTTCATTAACCATTTTGGTAGTAAGTGAACCTTTGGTTCTCTGGTGCTTCAAAGAGGTATGAGAAGATACAGCTACTAAAAAGTCATGGTTTTGGACTTGCCTGAATCAAACAAATGCCCTGTTTTCTTTTAATATTACAGAAAACAGTTGGTGTTTAGTGTACAAAACAGTTCAGTTTGGCTTCTAATATTTGCCTGTTCAGCTACTCAGCAGCTTTTTTATCTGGATGCAATGTGGGTTGGCCTCTAAACCAAACCGAGGATGTTTTAGGTAATTTTGGCAAAAATATTATATAGTAGAAATCTCTATAACAGCCCTTTACTGCAGTATGGCATAACATGTTTGGAGACATGCAGTTTAGGCTGGTTGTATAGTTTTCCTTTCTTGTCCTTTGTTATGAATCTCTTCTAGATTTCTGTCTAATATTTTTATTAAAAATATTATTTTTATTTAGTAATTTCAAGTTGGCCACCTATCTGAAGGGTTTTTGGTGGGTTGTCTTTTTGGGAGTTTTTTAAATGTCTGGTCAAGTGTCTGACATGACTTTACAATACAATGTTTAACTTAATGGAGGACCGGCAGAATTGCTATGTGTTGGGTTTTCAAAATAGTTAATGTTGCTCACAGTGTTAAGTCTCTGCCATAAGGTTATATCTTACATAAGATTAATGCTACAGAAGAGCCACTCCTGTAGAAAACTGCTGGAAGGGTATTTTGCATTGAAGTCAATAAGTAAAATTAAGAAAAAAGCATAAGCATTTGCGGTGTAAACAGCAGAAAGTTCTCTTACTTTCCAGTCACAGTGTTGTAATTTCCAGGTGTTTTGTGTTGAATTTCTAGCCTAGGACACAGCTTTGACTGCTGTGTCTTGTTTTTGTCACAGTGTTTAAGGGTATTCACCTGAGAGGGGAGGGATGGTATTTGGAATTTCTTATTGCAGAAAAAGTGATTTTCCTACTTTCTGGTCTGCTGGTTTAACCACTTTTGATATATAAAATTAAGTAATATCTTTCTCTTTGGTACTGTATTTTTTTTGTTACTATAGTCCACAGGCCTTTTTTCAAAGAAGGAGTTATTCTTTGATTTTGCAAGAAAATTATTACAAGCTTATTTCTGGCAAGATTCAGGGTTGTTTGAGAGAGTAGTTGTTCCAAGATCTGGATGCCTGGATTCCAGAAATGGATATTACTGTAAGCAGTGTTTCTTGTGGTAATCCTAGATGACTTGCAGTCAAGAGTCTGCCTCCTGAATTTTGCCTTGAGTTACCCAGGACAGGGTTTCATGTAACCGGTTGAGTTACCATGTAGCCAGAATTGAGTGGATACTTCTATCCCACCTTGCTCCACGCCAGGTTCTCCTTGTTGCTCTCCTCAAGTCAAATGTAGTAGGCTCGTTCTTGTGGCATTTTAGCCAGTTTAGCCTGGGTGATCTGGTGAAATTCTCATGCATGTATGGAAAAGGAACAGAGAAACCTTCTGAATCAAATGTTACCTCCATGGTTACCAAGTTCATTCAAGGGGAGTGGTAAAAGCTGTTGGGTGAAGGGGGGCAAGTCTGTCCTCTGCAGAGTCTCAACGAAGTAAAGGAAGGGTTTTGCGTAGACTTTGAGGTTTATAATAAGTTATTTTTAAATGTCAAGGAGAGAAAGTGCAAACTTGAGGGAGAAAGAGTTTACTAAAACATAATTTTGCTTTTAAACAGAAATTTTGTGTTAAAATCTTATTAATGCTGCGATGAAAAATGGCCTAAAACATGCTGATATGTTGTATCTAGAGCCTGTAGAAGGGGAAGAAGATCAGAATTTTCTGTTGGTGTGTTAAGGGGGAAAAAATAATGAATATGCTTAAGACATTCTATCTATTTAACAGCAGTATATGAGGAACTGTTTTACCTAAAGCTCTGGTGTGTAATATTTGTTTGTGCATAATTTAGGAGCCTTGTGGAATCATCTGATGTGTATTAGGAGTTTGAAAGCATTGTCCAATTCCCTGCCATGGGCAGGGACACCTTCCCTTGGACCAGGTTGCTCAGTGCCCCATCCAGCCTGGCCTTGTACGTTCTAGGGATGAAGCAGTTATGTAATCAAACAAAACCAGAAAAAAACTTGTAAATGTTGAGCAGTATGTTCCATAGGCCTCTTTTTGACTTATGAATTATTCTGGATGACAGGGTATGAATAAAAATAGCAAAGGGGTTTTTTTAATGTTCTGAATTTGTGTTAAAATAGTATTAAAATGTTTATTTCTGGAACCTATGAATTAGGTTAATGCTGGTATTGAATTAGAGAAAATAAAACTCCTTGGTAATACAGATATTTCCAACCAAAGTTTCTCCTTTGAGGAAAGGACTTGTCTTTATATATAGGAAATCCAGCTGGGTATCATTCTGGATGTTTTCTTCTGTTGTAATGATAGGGCTGGGTTAGTGTTGAAGAAAGGCATAGAGATACTGGTGCTGCCTGTGTTTTCTCCAGTGTGTAAACGATCTGTGAAACACTAATTTATGATATGGGGCAGGATCTTGTGGGCTGTTGGTTTTGGTGGAAAAAAAGGACTGTATTTCTTCTCTTGGTGCTGGTAGCAATAGATAACACCAACTTAAATTTTATAGTTTTTAAGAAAGAGACTAGTGAACAAAATTAATGTTCAGTGTGCTAAAATGTTTTATAAAACTTCAATTTCTCATAAGGGTCTCTGAGTTGCTTAGAAGTAGAAAGGAGTTAACTGTGCTCTTACCTTGATTCTTGGATTGTCATTTCTTAGAAACATGGAGGGGTGCATGGCCATGGTTTTGGACTGTGCTGAATTGTGGAAAATAAGCATTTAGTATTAGGGTCTTGCAGCACCAAAAAACTCAAACAAATTAAACCACCACCACCACTGAAAGTTAAAACAAAACAAAACCAACAAAAAACCAAACAACCCACCAAAAAACCACTACAACCAAAAAAGTTATGCCTGTTTCAGGCTTGGTTGCTTGTTATCTAACAGTGATTTGGGCAGCGTATATGGTAAATATAGTTTGGCACGCTTTACCTGCAAATTTTGTTTAGAGATCATTAGATCAAAACGACATATTGAGACAGAAGTACCTAAATTAATCTTGGTTTGTAACTGAAACTAAAGTGCATGACCTCATCACGAACAGTGGCCTAGGTAAGGTAAGACTCTCTCAGCAATCTGTAGAAGAAATTATGTTTTCACAAACTCAGAAACTGTAATATTCAAATTCAGAAGTCTTCAAGGTTTGAGTTTCTGAATTTTCTTTTTAAGTAACTGCTCTTCTACAGTTACATTTTCTATGTGCATGCACAAATATTGATTATCCCTTGGAGCTAATAAAAGTTTTGTATAAAACATTTTTTACATTGAAAGAAACATGTCTTTAGCTTTTTAAAGGATATGTTAAAATCTACTTCCAGCTTTTAAAAGAATAAAACCAACCTAATTAACTTAAGTGTTGTCATTACTGGAATAAGGACAGTGTGCTGATGCGCCTACCCCATAATTTAGTCTGAAACTAAATTTCCTCTTCGGTACCTCACTGAAATTGTTGGGAAGTGGCTTCAGACTCCATCTTAACTAAAATATTGATCTTCTTGAGGGAATATTTCTTTGAGCTGTGAAATTTCTTTGTCAAAAGCACAGAGACATTCAACCTCAGAAGTTAATGGCTTAGAATGATTGAGACAATAACAATAGTTTGGGAGTAGTGTTTCAAGAATGGAGCATCTCTTGGATGCTTTTGCAATGCTAAGAAAGAGTTGTTTGTGCCAGAATGTTGAAAGCACCAGATTGTTTCTTTGCCTAGTATTTGAGTATCTATTGAAAAGTGTTAGTCATGTGTTATAAGCTATGTGGAGTAACTTCAGTTTGGTTTATTGGCTGGTGTAAACAGATGGATTTATTGGTGAAAGTAACTCCTCAAGAGAGACTGGTGTTGGAAGGGAAACTAATTTTTCTTTGAACTTGAATAACTTTACCTGGTGCATGCCACAATTGGGAGAGAAGGAAAGAGAAAGAAACAACTCTGAATTTCCTTTTTTTATTGTTTTTCTTTTCTAAGCTTATCCTGGCTTTGATAAGTCCTTATGGAAACCATTTTCTCAGAAAAGAATGAGTCCAGTGCATTGTGTCTGTGCCATGGAAAAAGGAGGTGGTTAGTTGCAGCAGCAACTCTTACTTTAGTAAAATACCTTTCATATTTACAACAAACAAACAAAAAAAACAGCCCACAGAGAAGGAAAAATGCTCTTTCCTGGAAGAAAACATGAGGAATTTTGTTAATGCAGTCAGTTACCAGATTTTAAAAGCTTCACATTGCACATCAGGTTTTGTGACCTGCCATGTGAACTTTTCTTTGTTTGCTGCCAGGTGTACTGAGTAACACAGTGTGCAATAGCTCCTCCCCTTTCTAAAGGATTTTATATGCCCAAATCTTTAATTTCACCTCATTTTTTTTAACATGCATCACAAATGGTTGGCCACTGTTTCTGTAGTGAGCAATATCTATATAGATACATGGAGTTTAACTGTTAAGGTGTCTTGGAATTTCTTGCATGTTATTATATTAGCAGGGTACATTAAATTGGTCACTAACTGTAATCTGTTACATGACAGATTAGTTCATGTTTCATGAGCTAAACTGTTCATGAAATCTAGACTCATGTTCAGACTAAATTGGGAAGCATATTTTGTGTATGCTTTCAATATTCAGAAATGTTCTGGAGTATTAAAAACTCTTACTTTTGAAAATATATTTGACTAATGGATTTTTCTTTTGGTTTTCCCTCTGCAGGTTCGATCTGTGGATGAGATGAATCATGAGTTTCAAGCTCTTGCCCTAGAATCTCGGGGAATGGGAGAGGTAATTATTGGGGGCTGACAATCCAATTGGTGGTTTGGAAATGTTGATACAGTTTAAGAAGTCTAAATAGTACAACATGAAGCAAAGAGCTTCTCTTAAGAACAAGTTGATTATTTCTAAGGTGAAGAGAAACGATGTACTTTAAAAGAACATTGGGATGGTTGTTGACTGGTTCTGCTCTATCTGTACCATTTTTGTTAGATGACTGGTAGTTTTAGGGAAGCGAAAGGGTAGTGTTTTGTAAGAGTGTACATTTATATGAAGGGAGGCATGTTTTCAGTCTCACTGTATCTAAACTACTGGAACAATTTGTTACTGCTCCTGAGAAGCCAAGGAGACTGGGATTTGAAAAAAAGATTTGGCTCCAGAAAAAGTGAACTGGCATACTCAGCAGAATTGTGTGGTAATTTACTATTTTTTTACTGGTAATTACTCCTTAAAAGATTTTAACCAGGCTGAAGAGTGCTGTTATGTAATTTAGCTGGAGGGAAGAAGGACTATTTCTTTTTACTGATTTGATTAGTTTGGTTTTTTTAAGTCAGTGTACTTTAGGGTTGGGGGAAGGAATTTCAGAACATGAAGGATGGCTTGGCTCCTTCAAAAGCAGTTCCCTGAACTGTTTAGAAAGCAATTGACAAGTGTTAGGGTTATTTGCCCTGACAGGACACGGTAAAGAAATTTTCATGTTGAACTAAGATTTCAAATATGGATCCTTTTGTCTTGCTGCATATTTATCTAATTCAGTTGATAATTGAATCAGTGACAATATTGCAGCTTAACTTTCTTAAAATGATGATAGGAGTCTTTATGGAAACCGTAACGTACTGATGAAAAATAAGTGCTGTGTTCTAGTTGCTGAATGTTTCTGAGCTGACACAGGGCCATTCCTACTTGATTTTTTTATTTTAATGAAGCATTTAAGCAATCACTTGGCTTTTCAGCAATTTTTGCTTCATCCAGGGTTGACTTTGAACCATCTCCCATTTGAAAAAACAATAATAGATTAAGCCCTGTTCTTTAGAAACCTGAGTAGCTACACTGCTCCCCTCCCAGCACTTAAAACTGCTTTTGAGAAGTAAGTATCTTCGTTAGTGAAGTATCTTTGATAGTACCAGCAACATGATAGAGTGGATGGGTAAAATTCATGGTGGTGTTTGGTTTTTTGACACCCACAAAGTACGCTAAAAAGATTGAAAGCAGTAAAAGTGAAGGATGGCACAAATGC
The DNA here is from genome assembly GCA_013396875.1 of Vireo altiloquus. Lineage (NCBI taxonomy): Eukaryota > Metazoa > Chordata > Aves > Passeriformes > Vireonidae > Vireo > Vireo altiloquus. Next base: position 125,485 of record VZRF01012622.1, read on the forward strand.
CTGGGAATTAAATTACAGTATACATGACTGTTCATACATATCTTCATTTTAAGTTATCTCAGCTGGAGGGATGTATTTCTGCATGATCAGGATTCTGTTAGTTTGTTTTCATGGCATTTAGTGGATCTGTAAAGATGTTCAAAAAACCCACACATGAAGAGTCAGAGTTTTGATACAGTACTGCAGCATCAGAAATTGATACTATATTGTGACTCTGCACTTACCAGGTTGTCTCATTTTAATGGTGTCTTCCAAGTATCTTGAGGTAATACAGGTTCACGTAGCTAGGTTGACTTAGTAATTTTCTTAATGTATTGCACAATAATAAAGTAGTTTTGGAATAGATTCCACGGCTGTTTTAATCTTCTTTTTGATTATAACCTTGTAAAATATTAAAGGAAATGTCCTTACAAGGTAAGCTAGAATTGGTACTTGTAAGTTTTTACATGCTATCCTCTATATGCTTTGAAAGATATGAAAGGTCATGTCAACTGATCTGTTTCTAGCTATTGGAAAGTTATGTTTCTCATTTTCTCTGTCTGCCAGGATTTTTCTCTGAACTGAAATTAATTTCTCTTTCATAATTCTAATCCTTATTGATACTTTTTTTCACAACTGGGTATCAATACTTGGCATTAGGAGGCTGTGAAGTCTGTTTTTGCAGGCATCTTTTCTAAATGTCCCTTAAAATTTTAGCTTGGTTAAAATGTTAGATTGGTTTTACAAAGATGATACTTCTGGCTCCAGCTCCCAAAATCTATGGTGACCCCTAAGGTCATGGTAGTATTTTGAAGAAATAAGAACACACGGTGCTGTTTCTCTTTAGGCATCTGTTTATTATATCAGGGCAAGTGGAGTGGGCTTCAGGACCTTTAGTGTGACCCACTACAGGCGCACACAAAACTTGCTGCCAAACAGAACAGAAAACTAAATCTTCTTTTGATAATGTCTGTTGGTATAACTTACAGGGTGGAAGCACATGCAGTTCATTTTAGGAACAAAGTATTCAATTCTAGTGTCAAAACTTCATTGAGAGAAATTCAGCTGAGATGTTCATTCAGCTCTGTAGGAATAGCTTCTGATGTTAAAAATAAATTAAAAAAAAACATTTTAAAATCCTTAATTCAAGAGACAGTAATGGGGACTGTGCAGTTTCATATCAGAGAGCTGGTTAAGAGGCAGCTTTAGCATAAGTGGTTGTTATTATTATTAGTGTCTTGTAAAAGGCTTTGTTCATCTGGCAGACACCTAACAGGGATCAGTGCTGATACTGAAAAAGACACATTTAGTGTACGTTTGGGAGAGTTTAGTAAGAAATACAACAACCTTCTCCATTAGTTTTACTTAGAATTGGATGTGTCTTCCTAAAGTTTGTGTTTCATTGCACTAAATGCATAAAATGAAGTCTTTTTCAGTAGAACTAATCAAGACTTTTTTTTTTTTTTCCGTCTGTTAAAGAGGAATATGCTTGTTTCATTTTCCTGAAAAGTACTTCTTTTATTTTAATTCCACAGTTAAAATAATTGACAACTACTAAGGCTGATTATTTGACAATCCAATAGCTAAAACATTCATTTAAAAAGAGCATAGTGTATGTCATATCCATCTGTCAAAATAAATAATAAATCTAAAGCAGTGGCTCTCAGGGAGTTGCAGTATTGTTAACTTTGTAAGGTTGCATTTATTTAAATATTTGAGGGACTTCTTTGTTGTGTAGAAATTATAATGAAAATCATTTCTGTAAATCTGTTTAATCTTCAGTAGTTTAAATTTAGCCTCTCAGTATGGATGATGCATTATGCTTTGGGTTAAAGAGGACTTATATTCTTTGTGTACCAAAGCACATGAAGACTGAAAGCAGTTGAATTTATCTGTTTGGAATTTGAGACTAAGTAGTTAAAAAAAAAGTCAAGGCTCATAAAGAACAAAACAAACCAAAAAAAAATCCTCACAACAACAGCAGCAAAATCCCCCCCTAAACAACCTGTACTTTTGCAATGAAGATTATTACTTCTTTATACCAGGGGATAGTGTTTCCCCTCTGATCCAAATCCTATGAATGAGTTTTGACATGAAACCAGTGTCACAGCATGTTCTGGTGTAAATTCGCTTATTGTTCTTAACACTGAGTTGTCTGAACACACCTGTGTGTCTGATAGTGGAATTTACTAATATCAGGGTAAGCATACTTCAGGTAATTCTTATTTTATGGCATCCAAGATAATCCTAGATCTGGTTTATTCTCACAAGGTTGCATTAGGTGGCGGCACCTTCACTTACGTGTTTCAAAGCTGGACACATATTTGAAATTGGCTTAGACTGCATTTTAAATAAAGTGTGATTCCCAAAACCAAGGTTTCATAGGTAACATTAAATACTTACTTTCTGTTCTACTGCTCTCCTACAAAATTAAAATTAAGCAGTATAAGCAAACCTGTTACAAATATGAAGCTAAAAACAATGTGTAGATTGCACAGGTGGATCTGGATTTTGTAATCTTCTGCTTTTCGTTGAAATGCACTTGTAAGAGTCCTTTAATCTGTTTCTCTGTCTTCTGATGGCTAATTTCATCACTTAAATTTGGGGTAAACTTAATATCTTGCTGCTCTCAGAGTATGTTTGGTTGACACCTGGTGATGATTCTACAATGCATTTGAGAGTGGGCATCTCTGTCAGGGCAGATCACAACAGTATAGCACCTCTTGCAAGCACGACACTCTCCTGTAGTTTTGTTGAGCTTTTGCTGTTTGTCATCATTCAACCTGAACCCTTCTGTGTTAATAAATTTCTGTAAGAAACTCCGGGATTTGAGATTAACTAGTCAAACTCCTTCATTTCTGGTAAGAGCTCTGGGCAGCACAGAAAAACAGAAATCCTTAAGTTAGTCTAGAGGAGTGCTTGTCACCTCTGTTGCAATGTTAATACTGAGGCCTGCAAGTGGCAATCTTATCCACCTCTTCTTTGAGCTGCTTTCACAAGTGCTTTCAGTGTTACACTCAGAAATATCTATATTATACACGAACTCAGTTTCATCAAGGCTCATACTAAGCAGCTGTGAAGTTCAGAAGGGTTTTTTAGTTGCTTAAGTTACAGGAGAAGCAAATTTCCAGAATGTACTCATGTATTGCAAACAGCTTCATTAGATTACATTTGTTTTTTTCTAATTTCACAAAATTTAAAATTCTAAGTACAGCATTACATTATGCAGAATCTGATGAACATGATGAATTGCACAGCTTTCTTCTTGCCTATAATTTTTGCAAGTTGTTTTCACTTCTGTTTCTCGATGTACCTTGATGTACCTAATGTAGTCTGAGAATACAGTTTTTTAATTACATGTGGAGAAAATATGACATGTAGAGTTTGGCAGTTGTACTCTTACTGATGGGAAAAAGTAGAGGAATAAAGTAGTAAAATCAGGGCGAAAAGGATGCTAATATTTGAGATATTCTTGTTTGTGTGGTGCTTCTGTCATGTCACACTAAGTCCTTCTCTTGAAGACCGTACAAGAAATGATACTGATCTAACATGACACTTTCTGTTTTACAAGTAGGAATGAAAAAAAACATACATCTAAATGACAGTGTTGGTATGTGGAACTTTACATATGAATGTCACAGATTTTTAACAGCCCTATGGTCTAAAGGAGCTGACTTGCTACCATATGTATTAGTCACTTTTTAAAATTTGGAACATGATGCATTTCAAAGTGAAGAGAACTTCACAATGAACTGCTGCTTGTTCTGCTTATCACGGTATTTGTTCATAGCCAAGCTTTTGAGTCTTAGGAAAGAAGTTACTGTTAGTTAAAGCTTCTGAGAGGATTGTCTTGATTTAACACAGGGATTAATTTGATTTGCTTTTTTCACAGCTGCTTCTAGATTCTGTATTTCTTTCTCATAGCTTCAGAATCTCAGTCCTGTTTGGGCCATTTTAGCAATTGGTTTTTACAGCATTAGCTTCAGTAATGGGAAGTAGATTTCATGTGTTAGGATTTCCTCAACAATATGTATTGCTGTAGTGAAAGCTGACTTTTGCATCAGTCCTCAGCACAGGAAAGATGTGGACTTGTTAGTGTGGGTCTAGAGGAGGCCACAAAGGTCAGAAGACTGGAACACCTCTGCTGCTGCTATGGAGACAGGCTGAGAGAGCTGAGGTGGTTCAGCCTGGAAAAGAGAAGGCTCCCCAGGAAAACTCATTGCAGCCTTACAGTACTTGAACGGGGCTTACAAAGAAAAGAGGCAAATTTTTAAAAGGGCAGATAGTGGTAGAATGAGGGGGAGTGGTTTTAATTTAAAAAATGAGAGATTTTTGATTAGAAGTAAGGAAGAAATTCTTTTCTGTGTGGGTGGTGAGGCACTGGAACAGGTTGTACGGAGAAGCTGTGGCCATCCCATCTATGAAAGTGTTCAAGGCCAGGTTGGATGGGGCTCTGAGCAACCTGCTCTAAAAAGTAGCAATCCTGCTCATGGCAGGAGTGTTGGAATTAGATGATCTTTAAGATCCCTTCCAGCCCAAACCATTCTATGATTCCATGATGTAAAACTAATTATTTGCTTATCTTCTTAATATTATTGTTGGTTTTGCCCATTTACAAGCATATTTAAATAAAACCATCTTCTCTTTTTAATAGCTTTTACCTGCCAAAAAGTTTTGGGAACCTGATGATTCAGCAAAAGATGGACAAAAAGGGATATTCCTTGGTGACGAGTGGAGAGAGACTGCATGGGGAACTCCTCGTAAGTGATTCTTGTATATGTTCTGAAAAATCAGTCGTGATTACTGAATGTTATTTCAAAGCAAATTATTATCCAAAATGTAAATGTGTATTAAGTATTATTTTCCTTTAATTTTAGTTGTGGAAATGTATACTGCATGCTGATTGTGTTTCAATAACACTTTTTGAGGCTGTGATTTGGAATTTTTTATTTAATTTAGTTTTTGTCTTAATATTGTTGTTGTAATGAAATGTAAAAACATGACAAGTTGTATTTAAAAAATACAATAGTTGTGGGTTGTTTTTTTTTCTTAACAGACCATTCTATGTCCCAACCTATTATGGTACAGAGAAAGCCTGGACAGGGTTTTCATGGAAACAGTGAAGTAAATGCTGTGTTGTCTCCACGATCAGAAAGTGGTGGCCTTGGAGTGAGCATGGTAGAATATGTGTTAAGTTCCTCTCCAGCTGATAAATTGGATTCCCGGTTTAGGAAAGGAGCTTTTGTAAGTAATATGGTGTGTTAAACTTGCCTAGTTACCTGCTGTGGTCTTTGTAACATGGTTATATTTTCTATTCTCTTTGTCTGTTTTTCTTTTTTAACTCTTTTCTTTACAAGGCAGTGTCTAGTTGCTATCTGTCTGTCTTCCTTGGTTGGGGCGGGGGGAAGAGGGAAGTGGTTTGGGAATCTTAACTAAATGGCTGTCTTAAAGTGCTTTCCTATAAACTTTATTGAAAGGTAGGAAAAAGACTGCAAATGGCTTAATTTAAAATGTGTGATGAGCTTTATTCTAGATCTTCTTGTTCTATGTTTTCGTGCGGGTTTGTTTTGTAAGAGGATGTTTTAATTGTATAAAATAAACTTTTACCTAACTCAAAGTGTTACTGCTTTAACAGCACCGCTATAGTTAAGGTTGAGTTAGCTCTTCCATTATAAATCTTGGCATTCCTTTTCACATTTTGGCAGTTATTAATTGCATGTGGTTGAAACTTGATGACCAAGTTACCCACCAAATGCAATTTCATTGACAACAAACTGTTTGTATTGTTTACGTGCGCTGTAGTGTAGAATTAGGTCACCTTGTGGTGCTCCTATTGTGTTCTGTTCAATATTCAGAATCAAACAGATTCTTTTTCCTCAGGGCACTAGAGATGCTGAAACAGATGGACCTGAGAAAGGAGATCAGAAAGGCAAGGCTTCTCCATTTGAGGAGGACAAAAACAGAGATCTTAAACAAGGAGATGATGAGGATGTTACTAAAATAAATGGCAGAGGTTTGCCAAATGGAATGGATGCCGATTGCAAAGATTTTAAGTAAGCTTTTAACTGTTTCTCAAGAAGACAAGCATGTCTCTTAAGGGCATTATTACAGTTCTGGTTTGTGTGTCAGCTTTAAACATTACCCAGCTGCAGACTGATTCTTCCTCCCTCAAGTCCTCCCTTTCCCACTGTGCCACATGTTTCTTAGGATGTCATTAATGTGTGTGTCACTTCTCATGAGACAAATTCATCTTAACATAGTAATTATTAAAAGTAAATGGGTACCTTCTGTATGTGGTGAATTAAAGAGGGATGAAAACTTTAACCCTTTCAATGTCAAACTAAATTTCTTTCTCTCTTCTTTTTAATACTCTAACTTTTGCATCTGAGTGTTCTGATAGAGAGTAAGTCCTATGGAATTTTAACTTTTCCTTCTGATTTTGCTAGTGGATACCACAGCCTAACACAACTAATCATTTCCCCATAAGTCTTTATAGAAGCCATATCCCTGACTAAGGTGGAGCAATGTATTTTCCTATTCATATATTAAATGTCACCTATGGAATGATGTTGTGGTTTGGTTGTGTTTGTAAGGAAAAAAAGATTGGACCAAGCTCAAGCTTTTAAACCATGAACCCTTATATGACAGCACAGCCAGTCTGGTTTTTTTTCTAATACTAAACTGCAATTTAAATTGGGTATTTTTTAAGGGCTAATCTTCTGTTTTTCAATGACTGTGATGCATTTGTAAGTGTCATACAGAAGAATTAAAAAGATAGAGAACTAGAGTGCTGCTCATAAATCTGTATTAATGTGATGAACATGACCAGATAGTTATAGTTTGATTAGTTCATTACTGAACAAGTATATTAAAATGCATGTTTGAATCCCATATGTAAGTGTTTCCTACCCTTTAAAAAAGGTATTTACCTGAGGCTAAGGAGGGATTCTTCAAGTCTATTTTTCAGATTTTTTTTTATCATTGAAAATAATATAATACCAAGCATACCAGAGAGCTCACATTGGGTCCTTTTGGATGCTTGCTGCGATATGCACAATAAACAAAGTTACCTCCAATGTTACACATCAAAAATACAGAATAATTTGGGTCCTGTTTTTCATTACCAGTATCTATTTCAATTTTGAAATAGGTGTTTGTAAAGTACCTTCTGTTTTGTTTAAAGAGAGAAGTCATTAAAAAATACACAAATGCAAAAAAGCATCCAAAGCCAGTAAACCTCTCAAAAAAAAAAAATAGGCCATCTAAATGAAATGGGCCATATAAAGTGGTGGTATAGAGCCCTCCAAACAGAGGTTTATAATTGAAGTATTGACACAACTTTAACTATAGCAACAGAACAGCACCAATATAAGGAGCAACCTATATTAGCTAACCATAAGTATTAACAAAGAAACTTCATCCTATCCTCCTCCTTGTATTTTTATTGTACTTGTAGCGTTTTTAAACTAAAGTATGTACTGAAATAACTGCCTTTTTTCCTTTTGTTCTTCACTTTGTTGATGCTGTATTTCACTTGGGAAAAATAGGGAATATTAAATGGCTTTAAACTCAAGTTTTGAGCAAGACATGGTTGCTTCCTAGGATACTTAGATGGTAAGCCATTATGTTATAGACAATCATCATGAGGTTGCTTGTTACATTAAAAAAACTCCAGTCAAAAAATTCCTACTTTCTTTGAAATATTTCGTCCAGAGTAATAAATCCTACAGTATTGCTGCAATAAACTCCCTAAAAGGCTGATTTCTAGCTGTACTGACTTAAATGTTGTTATCAGCCATTACATAAGTAGTAATATATTTCTTTGCATTAGTCATGTGCTTCAGTGAAGAACAGATACTTTGGCTTTGGAGCCCTGAAGAGGAAGGAGAACAGGTAGTACTGAGGCTGTGTCTCTGATCTAGAATTAGCAGTACAGCAAACTAGTCTGGCACAGTATTGCTGGAATAAACATAGGTTCTTCCTACAAGGTGGCATTTGGTATTTGAGCACAGTTTTCACAAGTAAAGCAAACTTAACTAGAAGTTTTACATTTCCTGAGAAACAATACATAATCATAAAGTTCTGCCAACACAATAATGTTAGAGGATCGTAGATTTTCTCACACAACTCTTTCCTAGTAATTAACTTAGGTTTTTGCTGGTAAACATTGGTAGTCTAAACAAGGTGAAGGTACCACAACAGAAGGCGGGGTACCACACCAAATTAAGGTAACCTAAATCTAACCAAATTTCACTGTTGGGAATCTCTTTAGGATGTGACTCTGTTGACATCTGACTTCATATGTTTATAGGTGTTTATATCTGCCAGTAGGTGTTTACAGGTGCACACAAAGTCCCCTGTAGTCAGTGGGAATGTGGTTAATACTGGCAGTCAGATGAGAGAGCAATTCAGCTTTTATATATAATAATGTCTGGGTTATATTGTATATTCTATTCAGGATTATATTAGGAACACTTTTTTCTTGCCAATCATCAGTGTAGTATAGTCTAAAATTAGTTGTAGGAAATGAAGTGTTTTAATCACATGCTAAATGAAATGGTTATTAGTTCATTTTACTCAAGGTAAAAAATTCTGTTGTTTGCTTTTCAGATGTGAAAAATGGTTACTATTTTGTATGTTTGTCTTTTCCAATTGAAATTTTGCTGTCTTTCTGTTCTTAGGCATGAAATGCCCTTAGCCATTTCTTTTTTTTTAATTTCTTTTCAGTATGTTTCACATCACTCCCAAAATACAATAGATATCCCAAAATTCACAAGTGACCGCAATTCACTCCATTTTACTCAAAACAGCCTCACGGATCAGTTTGTTTTTCCCACAAGTGATTTGAAGAGCTGTATAGTCAGTCTTAAAAAAAAAAAATTATGCTTTAGAGATAAATTCGTCCTTTTCCTTGAGCCATCAATGCATGCTGGTTGAAAATGTTAAAATGAGTCTGTCACTTCCTTTTGTAAAGTCTCTTGAGTTCAGAGCTGCTTTTAAAGTAGAAATACTGTACTCTGTCCATGGAGAGCTTTATTTAGACTGAAGAGTCTATCTTAAATTTCTTCTGAACAGTCGTACCCCTGGAAGTCGACAAGCCTCCCCAACAGAAGTAGCTGAACGCCTGGGCCCCAATCCCAGCACCACAGAAGGATTAGGACCACTTCCCAATCCTACAGCCCACAAGCCTCTGGTAGAAGAATTTTCAAATCCAGAAAATCAGAATCTAGATGCCATGGAACAAGTTGGTCTTGATTCTCTACAGTTTGACTATCCTGGCAATCAGGTACAAATGGACTCTTCAGGAGCTACTGTAGGACTTTTTGACTACAATTCTCAGCAGCAGGTTAGTAATGGACTGTGTCAAATTGATCCTTTAAGTTGTTGATTATCCTCTTGATAATAAAATTTCAACATACAGTGCATTGAATATTATTTTGTCTGTGACTTAATCAAGGGCAAATAACTGTAATTAATCTAGAAGAATATTGTTGCATAATTTTCTAGATTAGTAACTTGCTATTACAGAAGCTTGGTTTGAAGGGTTTTTTTTGTAAGCAAATCCAAGTATATTATAGCCCTGACTTTTGAAAACTGAAATGCTTTTTTTTTTTTCCAATAGCTTTTCCAGAGGACTAATGCTCTGACTGTTCAGCAGTTGACAGCAGCCCAGCAGCAGCAATATGCACTGGCTGCAGCTCAGCAGCCACACATAGGTGAGGTTTCTCTACAGTATACCAAGTGTCCCTGGCAAAAGTGGGTGTGTTGCTTTGATAGAATCCTTTCAATTTACCCACAGTCTTCTCATTCAAATAGATACTGATCACTTGGCCTGTTGCAGTGCTTGTCATGAAAATCTGCTCAGAATCACTGCCTATGACTGTACTGTCCTTAGAGGAGGTTTTCTGTTGTAAATTTTCCCCTTTGAGCAGTTGTATACAAAGAAATAAAGCTTATATTTGCTTCTGTAGCATAATAATCGAATTTTGATGGGAGTAAAAGTTAAAAATGTTTACTGCTATAAGCAGTAATAGAAACAGTAGCTTTGTGTACTAAAAACCAATATGCAATTCTAAGATTCTATTGTTGTTTAGTATTTTTAGTAATCCAGTTAAAAACCATTGTAGAGTAGAATTTTGAAATCATACTGTTGTGTTGATTAAGTTTTAATTTTTCCTTGTTAATGGCACCATTTAAACAGCTTTTTCTTGCAGGTACCTTTGTGACAGAGCTAATACTTTAGCAGGCATTTTTTCAGTCCCTTTAGTTCAATTAGTTAGTTAAATGCATAAAGTGTGCTGCAACTCAACAAGGAGGCTTTATTTTGTGACAACAATTTTATCTTCCACTGTGAGGAAGCTGTCTGTGTTTAGGGGAGGGAGGTTGGAATACACATGGAAGCAATTCCTTGTTTAAGGAAGGGACATAGTTGGGGTTTAAAGATTTCCACTCTCTCCAGTTCCACTGGGCTGTTGAGGTGTGTGCACAAATCTCTTTCCTCTGTGAGAAAAAAGGGTTCTCAGGATCAGAAGGGCAGGCAGAAGTAGGAAGCATCTCCAGTGACTTGTGTCTAACCTCTCCTGCAAATAAGTTTTCCAACCAGCTTGTTTAGGTAGGTCATGAGGTCTGCTCGGACAGGGATCAGCAGCCCATAGGTGGGTTTGAAAAGTGGCAGCTCTTCACTGTTATGTAGCTGATGAATGCAGGCTGAGAGCTGGAAGCATGGCAGATTGAGATGTTTGTGTGAGTCCACAGGTCCTGTCTTTGACTTCTAAACTGCAGAGAAGCCTCTACTTTGTATGAAGTACTGACTGAGTAGTCAGCTGAATTTTTCCTCTTTAAAATGCAGCCTCTTCTGATGTGCATTTTAATATAAATTTATCAAGAAATATTTGGAAGGAGGGACATAGTTTGATGTGCCTTGCTTGCTGCAGCAGTTGCTGAGTCAGGGTTGGATAAAGTACGTAAACCCAGCTGATGGGAAACTCTGAGTCGCGATTGCCTTGTTTGCCTGAGTTTCTGCAGTTGTCTCTTTCCATTACAATTCCTATATCAAATTAGGATTCTTGGAAGTAAGTTTAGCATCTCATAACTGGCTTTTTAAAAGCTAGGTATCTGACTTAAACTAGCTGGTTAAATTTCTTCTTAATTGTCAGTGAAGAAAGACTTGTCTCTAGCAGGTGGTTTGTTTCATCTGGCTGATTCACTTCAGACACTAGATGACTTGTCTGCTGCAGATGTAGATGCAAGACTAGTGTAACTTTCAGATGGTTAAAGTTGGGCAAGATAAATTCCACTTTGAATAATCCCTTATGTGTAAGGGTGGATAGATACATATGAGATAAATCTCCCTGGAGTCTGTAGATCCAACAAAACAAAGCTGTTAGGCCTTGGGATTAGTAAGAAAGGACTGATGAGAAGACGTACAAGTGTTGATTTCTGTAATTATGTACCTGCTCTTAAAAGCTTCCAAAGTACAAGCAGTTTTGATTTGAACAGATAGGCTGTGTGATTTGGGTGGTGTGAATATGATGGTGCTTGCTAAGAATGTTGGCTGTAATGAAACTCTGTTTGTTACTGCAGCAGGCGTATTCTCTGCAGGCTTGGCCCCAGCTGCTTTTGTGCCAAACCCATATATTATCAGCGCTGCTCCTCCAGGGACTGACCCGTACACTGCAGCTGGATTAGCTGCAGCAGCTACTCTAGCAGGTAACTGAACACTAGAAAGTGTCTGTCTTGATAATTCAACTGAATGAATAAAGAAAATAAGTGAAATCTCTCCTGTTTATTCTCTGCAAATATAGTTCTAGTAAGGAGAAACTTGTAGGAAAATGAAAATTGCCATTTTGAAAGTTTTTACTAAAATAGAAAGGGTTTCAGTTTGTTATATATGGATTCTCTTGCCATTGGACTTTCATATATAAAAATTAGAGCTTTTTTTCTATTCTAAAAGTATTTATCCTTAATAAGGTGCAATCTGACATTGACAGTATGCACTATTTTCAAAAGATGAAACAGATAACCTTTCCTTGTATGTTTTTACATAGTGCATTAATTTTCTAATTTTGGGTTTTCTCATTCCCAGTGGGCATGAGAATAAAGATGGTCTCCAGCATGCTAAAAGGCCCAGACAACAGAAAAACTCCAAGCCCAGGAAACTATGTTTAAAAGTTATTAGATATCACTGTGAAACAACATGACTGAGTATTCAATTCACTAGCCTAGCTAGTGCTCAGACTTGAGCATAACATTAAAAAAAAATCCCTTTGTTTCTACATGTTGGTTTCATAGGGAAGGCAGTAGAAAAATCTAAAATTTACCTAATGCATTATAGGTACAATGTTGTGATACAGAGAGATTATTCTTCTACAGGTTCTTCATTGATAGACTGGAAGAGTTAAGTGTGCCCACTTTGGAGGACATCATGTATATTCAGGGAGGCGAAGGCAGTAGTTGTGTTTATAAGCAAGGGCATCATACAGAAAGGAGGAATCACAGATGATCCAAGTCTCAGTACATCACTATCAGGAGGATAAATTTTATTCATTCTGTGATGTTCTGAAATGTTCTTTTCTTCCAACCATGAAAACTGATTTTGAATGTTCTTTAGTACACAGACTGAATGCTTTAAGGTTTTTCTTTGTCATCTGAGTTTCACAAAGATATTCATTTTTTCATAGAGGAGATAAGACTTGGTGTGAATTTTTTAAATTAACCCATTTGTATTCATGTGTCATTTTAGCTAATATGGGAATTCTTTTTAATACCAATTTCTCTTCTGACACTGAAAAGATGGATCAATGAGGGATGCTACAAACACTATTTTAAGCAGCTGCACTAGATAGAATAATCATGCTTTCTGGTTTTAGGTCCTGCTGTGGTTCCTCCTCAGTATTATGGTGTTCCTTGGGGAGTGTATCCAGCAAATTTATTCCAGCAGCAAGCTGCAGCAGCAAATACCACAGCAAATCAGCAAGCGGCTTCCCAGGCACAGCAGGGACAGCAACCGGTATGTTGAGCATGAAAAGCAGAGGTGCCTTACCTTGACATTTTAGTGCATAAGGGTCTGCTACTAGAAAATTTTACATCATTGAGATGTTGTGTTTTATTGTATAATAAATAAATATTAAAAACTCTCAATTTTCTTAGTGTTTGTCACTGTCTTACACCATGCTAAAGTTATTTTACGCTCTTGTTTCTTAAAACAATAAGCATTAAAAATAGTTCCTTTCAGTCAGGTTGCTGTGCTGCTTTGTGTATGTGTGTGTGTGTAGGTAATGCTTCCTGTGTACTAAATTATTGTAAAGTTTAATCTAGAAAACTGACATAAGGGGATGAAAAGATACATTTTGGTAATTTTAGGAGGATATTGTTCCTTTTAAGCTTGGGAAGAAATTGATCTGTGTTTTTATAAATTAGCTGGAAAATTGAATGTTACGTATTTTTATGTCTCTTCAAAAAAGTATGGAAATAAAGCTATTATCTGTAGTTTTGTTGCTTCATAGGGAGGAAGGATTACCCGATTATTTTTCTGTGACATTAATTGTATTGCAGCATCACCATGTGCCATATGGTATTTTTGCCTTGGTAAAACAAGAGTGAGCAGTTGTTACAAGAACTTGTTGAAATTTCCATTTCTTTAGGTTTTTTTTTTTTTAATGTTAATTTTCTATTGTTACTCTGGATGCATTTTTAAACTATTGATGATCTTTCAGTATAAGTAAATGGCAATTTTGACAAAGGAAGCCCCCAAATTTTACAATAACTTTACACTTGGATGAATGTAAATATTTCAAATCTTTTACCAGCAATATGGTTAATTTCAATGCCATTCTTAGATATGTAATATAAGAAGTCTGAGATACCATGTAAGTCCAGGGGTTTTATATTCAGGTGGATATTTCTCCTACTGATTGTTTTTTCAGTGACCTGTATTGGTAGCTGAATGTATATAGTCTGTGCATTGTCTTTTTGGTTTTGCTATAAAATTAATACCTGATATATGCAGATTATATATACAATTCTTAGTGGGAATATATTGTGAATTGCATTTCTTCCTTATTTTGGACTTGAAAAAGTTGATTTTAACCAAGAGAAATAGAGTAGTTGCAAGAATTTAGATTGCTTTTCAGTCAGGTTCCCAGAGATTTGCTGTCAGAACATAATAAAATACGCCTGTGTTGCATGGTGATGGAGTGTTATGTGAATGTTTAAAACTTAGTGGGTGCATTATTTACAGCACTTTTGGCAGTGGAGTATTAATTATTTAGACAAGTTACTACAAGTGCTGAAATGCTCAGATTTACATAATTTGATTGCCTGGAAGTAACGTAAACAAATGTGTTTATCAAGGAAGGTCAGGTGTTCAGTTAATAAATAATGTAGGTCATAAAATGTATCAGTCTTACACATTTTCCTCCTTCCTTTATACTTATTACCATTGATGGAACATAGTAGTCCTGCTGTCCAGAGCAGGGCAGATATTTTATGGTCATGTTTGTCAGCAAAACAGTATATACCTTTTATTATGGGTTTGTGTATATCCTTGAAACCAACAAGGTGCAGTATTCCTAAAACAAAAATCAGGGCTGCAAGGCATGAAGTACTCAAAGCAACTGTTCTAGACCTTTGTTAGCACATAATAGATTGGCTTCCTTACCTTTTAAGGAAGGGGTGTTGTGTTGGCCTTTTGCAGGTCCTGCGAGCTGGAGCAACTCAGCGCCCACTCACTCCCAACCAGGGGCAGCAAGGGCAGCAGGCAGAGTCACTTGCAGCAGCTGCAGCAGCAAATCCAGCTTTGGCTTTTGGTCAAGGTCTTGCTACAGGCATGCCAGGTATGTATGTTATCAGTGGATTAAGAGACTCACTGAAAGTAATGATATTGTGTTTGTATTTGAGCCATCTTTTCCAAGGCTGGTCATATATGAAGGCCCTGTAGTGCCCAGCATTTGCTTGCCCTTCATGGACCAGCACTGCGTGCAAACAATAGGGAACCTGTTGGAGGAGAGAGGGTCACAGTACGTTTGTTCAATGGACAGGTTGATTCTGGCAATAGACTCCTTCAGATCTTGAATGTCTTGTTCAATCTTTCTCCATCGCTGCAGACATGTCTGAAGCAGGTTCAGCTCTTCGTTGGAGTCCATGTGAGGAGCTGGATGTACAGACAGTTCTGCTGGTGAAACAGGAGGCTGAACCTCCACAATACTGAAGTTTTGCTGCAGCAAAGAATTTGCCACAAAGAAAGCTTCATCTTCAGGCCTAGTGTTGGTCCTTTCTTGTATGCCATTTGGCTGTGAAAGCATGTCCAAAACACGAGGCTTGGCTTGGGAGTGCAGGAGTGTCGTGTGCAAGCTCTGAGCAGAGGAAACAGCCACAGCTGGCTTTGTAGCAATATATACTGCCGCATATCAGGCAGTGGAAAGTGGGCTGGGCCAGAGGCATATTCAATGTACCTTTCCATTTTCTGCTGCATTTTCACAATTTTCTCCTTCAATCTCTTAATTTCCTCTCTTTTCATCTGAAAAAGATCTTTATTGCAGTAGAGGTACCTGTCCATACATATAGTCTGGGGAAACTAGCTTGGCGTGAATTTTCTGTGGCTGTCCTAGTAACTGACTGAACTTAAATCAGGAAAGTTCAAAGGTCAGAACTAGTGGGAGTTTTTTAAACCAGCGCTCCTGTCTGTACTTCAGTGATTGAAAGTCTGTTACCTCACCCATCTCTCCCTCCACCATGCCTCCTTCCAAGCACTTATTTAAGTTCTGGTAACCATTTACCTGAAGGGGATACTGACCAAAGGTCTGTCTTGGTTTGCCTGTGGATCAGGGGGAAGGCCAATAAGGCTGACATCCTGCTGAGAGTCTGTTACAGACCACCCAACCAGGATGATGAGGATGATGAATTTTTCTACAAGCAGCTGGCAGATGTCTCAAAATCGCCAGCCCTTGTTCTTGTGCGTGGCTTTAACCTGCCGGATGTCTGCTGGGAACTCCACATGGCAGAGAAGAGACAGCCTAGGTGATTCCTAGAGTGTATAGAAGACAATTTCCTGCTCCAGTTGGTAAATGAGCCTACCAGGGATGGGGCCCTGCTAGACCTGCTATTCACAGAGAGGGGCTGGTGGGAGATGTGGTGGTTGGAGGCCGTCTGGGGCACAGTGACCACGAAATAATTGAATTCTCAATACTTAGGGATGCAAGAAGGGCCATCAATAAAACCTCTACTCTAGACTTCCGGAGGGCTGATTTCAGCCTGTTCAAAAGACTGGTTCAGAGGGTACCATGGGAAACAACCCTTGAAAACAAAGGGGCCCAGGAGGGATGGACATACTTCAAGAAGGAAGTCTTGAATGCACAGGAGCAGGCTGTCCCAGTCTGCCGAAAGGCAAGCCGGCAGGGTAGACGGCCAGCCTGGCTGAACAGGGAGATCTTGAGGGAAATTAGGATGAAAAAGAGAGCCTACCGATTGTGGAAAAAAGGTCTGGCTACTCAGGAAGAATTCAGGAATATAGCTAGGGCATGTAGAAAGAAAATCAGAGAGACGAAGGCAAGATTTGAACTCAGCCTTGCCACTTCTGTTAAGGAAAACAAAAAGTCTTTCTACAGATACATCAGCAGCAAAAAGAGGGACAAGGAAAACCTCCATTCTTTAGTGGACATGGAGGTTTAATAACATAGTTATTAAAGATGAGCAAAAGGCTGAGGTATTTAACACCTTCTTTACCTCAGTCTTCAATGGTAGGACAGGTTGCTCTGCGGACAGCTGGCTTCTAGAGCATGTAGATGGAAATATGAAGCTAAATAGTCCCCCTGTAATCAAGGAGGAAACAATCAGCNCGTCTTGTCTGACCAACCTGATGTCCTATGACCAGGTGACCCGCCTGG
>VZRF01012626.1:0-17232 GCA_013396875.1 Vireo altiloquus
GTCTTCTAAACCAAGACACAGCCTCAGAATAAAACTTAGTTCTTTTCTTGTCTTACACCTTCACAGTGAATTCTGAAGTGTTTGTCTATACAGTGCTTTCCTCTATAAATATCCTCAGCAGAAAGCAGTCAAATAGTATTACAAAGTTATTTTCTTCGAGGTGAGAACTTTTTTCTAAAATATGTGAAGTTTTTTATCAGATAGTAGATCATGCCATAGGGCAAGGAAAACCTATATAGCTTCTTACCATAGTGGAAGTACTGGATACCATGTCGGTACTGGTGCACCTTGCAGTGGTTTGGAGCATACGTTCTGCTTACCTATGAGAACTAAAACCCTATTGCTGGAAAGTTTCATCATTATGGACCTCGTCTATGTTCCTTGTGGGACATATACAACCTGAATAGATTTTCTTCATAAGCACTGTACTTACACTTTCTGTTACACGTCTTTCTTAATGAAAATTAATTTGGTGCATGCCTAATGTTGTTCACGTACAGTTCATGCACTGACTCTGCTTCAAACTCATCATTAGCATTATTCTCCCTCTCAGATATCTTGTGAAGGTCTTGTAGACTAGGAAAAATGGCTGGTCTTTCCTTAAAGTTAGTATCATACCATAGCTTATTTATTGTTGTGTGGGAGCTGCATCACAGCTTATATTGCTTTCCTTGATATTCTTGGCTTATCTACCTATTATTGCTTTCTTGAGTGCCAAATCACTGTGGAACCTCAGTCAGAGTGTTATTTAGCAGGCTCCCTTACCCTAAATAATAGCCTTTTATCACTAAACCTCTTTATGGAGCTATAGAGTTCTGTAAGTTCATGAAGGGCTGCGCAAGTATTTTCTCTGGTTGCCTTCCTCCTGAAATGATGAAAATTTCCTCTCTCATAAATGAAATCTGAGAGGGAATTAAAGAGCCATCAGATTTAATGATGATGATGTTATATGATTTCTGAGGTCTTGGTGGTTTTTTTTAAGTTGCCTAGCTGACACTGTGATTCCTTTCAACCTACAGGATTTTCAAGTACAGAACATTTTTTTTCCTCTTCTGGGTTATGTTTTAGGTTAGGCAATGTGAAATAGACCCCATAAGCTAAAACATTTCGTATCCACTCACCACCCCCACCAAAAGGAATATTTATATGTAAGGAATGACAGTGGAGTAGTAAGAAGTCAAGCTATATGTAAGGAATGACAGTGGAGTAGTAAGAAGTCAAGCTTTGCTTACTGCAGAAGCAGTGGGGGAGGCCACAGAGATAAGCAGTGATGAACAGTCAGATGACATTTGTACATGAGACAGTTGGGGAACACAAAAATTAGATGATCTGTTAGAATGAGAAAGAGTCATGCGAAACCCTTAATTCGAACTTCTACTCTTCTGCAAAATGCAGTCAGTAATAAGCAATAATGGAAAAAAGAAATTCCCATTTACCTTATCAGGGGAAGTCTTTGGAAATATCCCAATAATGTGAGTTAACGTAATATTAAAAAAAATGTTTACAAGCTGTATAAGTAAATGCTTAACTTCTGCACATGGTTTCAGTTTGGAATTTGAGTCTCTTTTCTACTGCTCCTGTAGGAGGATTTTGCATGGGCTAGGTAAATCACAAGGCTGAAAACTAAAGTAAATGAGAGAAGAACTAGGTACTACATTCATATGCTTTGACTACATAAGATTAACTGTTCATGGAAAGTTATCCCAAAACAAATTCAGACAAGTTCTACTTGAAATTGGTTTTCAGACTCAAATGAATTTGGACAATTCAGTATTGCTTCAGCTCTCCTTCTAGCAACTAAGTGATAGTGACATTTATATTAAAGTCACCTAATGCTTCTCATTAAAATATCTCAAATCTTAGCTGTAAGTGGCTTATATTTTTTGGCAAAACTTCCACTCATGTTAATATATCCTGCCTTTTATCAAGCTTTTCTTTCTCCTCCCTAACATTCCTGAAAGTTTTTTTAATAATAAATAAGTATCTTTCAAGTGTAAAATACAGAATACATGGAAAGACTCAACATCTTTGAATATAATTTTTTTTGTTGTTTTATTAGGTAGGACTTTGGATACAAATGAAATCAAAAGAATCAATCAGTGCCCTGTGAGAACATGAAATAGAATCTCATTTTCTTTTGTGGTTCACTTTGCCCCAGAATCAAAACAATAGGTTAATGGAAAAGTCCCTTGGGTGAAAGAAATACTTAAAGCTAACAGAGCAAAAAAAGTTTCCTCCAATGTCCGAAGAGGTTTTTGATTTATAATATTTCCAAAGGTGAACTGCAGCCTACATGTTATTAAGGATATTTATATCTGCAGTACTCTTTTTTATTATGTGCATTAGGCAAGTGATATTCCCAGTTTTAAAGAAGTGAGTTTTGTGTAGCCACTTTTGTACACAAATTATTTAGAAATGCAAATATTTCCCTCAAGTCAACTGACATGCAAGATCAATGTAATTAATAATCCATTATCGCAAAATTGTTTAAAGCAGCTGGAACAGTAGCATAGAAATAAACAGCTATTTATTTTTCAAATTAGTATGAAGTCATTCTGCTCAGCAATTCTAATTATATGTGCTGCTACAACTGCTATATTCCTATTCTTCTAAGAGGCTTTTCTGAAATGCCAGTGAAACTCTTATAATTTTTATTCTATTTTGTGTAGAAAATGTTTTTTTCCTAATTGTATTGTGCAAAATAAGAAAATAATATGGAAGTAGGCTGAGAGTAAAAAATCTTATTGTATCTTTCAGTGATTTTATTGATTTATACATCCCTATTAATGGAAGTTAGCTTATTCCTCTTGGTTAGCCATTTCTTTATCAACTTTGCAAGGTGGTCCATCAGATCCATTGATCTTTATGTGTCATATGATGTCTGACTGAAAATAAAAACTTACAGTGGCAAATTTACTTAATAATTATAGTTGAGACACTACGTATTGACTTCTGAGGGTGAGAGGGCAAGTAAGACTCCAAAAGTCCCTTTCAACCCCAACCGTTCTGTGATTCTGTGATGCAATAGTTTGTTATGCTCATCCATCTCCACTACAGGCATCTTTCAAGAATCAAGATTTCTGCATTTTCTTGTCCATTCTCTGTTTCACAGAATTACTAGATTACAAATAATGTATGCCAGATATGGTGCTGGGACACTGAGGTGTTGCAGATACACAAAGCAGGCTATTTTGGTTTATTATAACAGACAAAATGAACTGCACAACTCTGTATGTTAAATCAGTGCTACAAAGAAAATCTTTTGGGCGGGGGTGGGGAAAACTGCATGAGGCTTCTGAAAGAGTTCTCAAATCCTGTGCTCCTGTTTCAATCAAAAAAACTTCCTCTCAGTACTTATAATTTCAACAAATAGAGGCTATGTTTCCTTACTCTATCCACATTTACCATTTTAATGCACCAAACGGTAAACATTATAAGATGATTTGAGAATCATATGTGTATATTTTGCCTTTATTAGTGTCTGCTTGTAAAATGCAAATGTGTACTGGGAAATACAGCCTTGCAGACTTGTTCAAAATCTTGAAGAAATTTGAATGCGGTAAGATGCTAAACATATAAAATATTAATAAGATATGTGATTTTTTTAAGGTGAAAGCAGGGGTTTGTGAATTTGGTAAGAAAGGAAATAACAGTTTGTTTAATATTTTCTGTGCAGTCCAAATCTGCTTCAATCAGAAAACTGGGACGTATGGCTTAAGGTGAAAACCCTAGCAGTGAAGTCCTCTATCATTATGACTCCCAATGAGAATTACAGATGAAGGCTTATTTTATATGTGGAACTATCATTCCTTAAAGAAAAAACAAACCAAACCAAACCAAAAAAATTAAAAAGTATAACTGGAAGCCAATTGAAAAGCTCGATTGAAAAGTTCTTCCTTCATTTTAAGGCCTAGAAAGCACAATGCAATAATAAAAATTGTCAGATGCTGTCTCCAGCCTTCCTTTCTATCCTCAAAAAATTTACTGGTTTTTACATTGGATTATGAGAAATTATCCAGCATAGAAATGTTACTTCCTGCCTAAGTTTCTTTGATATTAATTCATCACTTATACTTCTGCTTCAAAAGAAGCCAAAGTCACAGAATCTCATGAGTTTGGTAGGCAGCCCTGGAAGTCATGTTATCCAACCTTCCTAGAGTCCAAGCAACCTATAGTCAGTGTGCCTGGCTTGTGTCCAGATGGCTCTTGAACGCCTCCGAGGTGGGAGTTTTTACCCCTTCTCTGGGTAGCTTGTGCCCATGCTCGGTCACCTGCACAGTAAATAAAGCATTTCCTGATGTTCAGAAGGAACCTCCTGTGTTTCAGCATGTGGCCATTATCTCTGTTCCTGCCACTTAACAAGAGCCTGTCTCTTTGCATCCTCCTTCAGGTAAGGATGAGATCCTCCCTGAGCATTATTTTCTCCATCCTTCTCCAGCTCTCTCAGCCTTTCTTCATAGGAGAGATGCTCCATCCCTCATCATTTTTGTGGCCTTTTGCTGGAATTTCTCCTGTATGTTCACATTTCTTTTGTACTGAGGTGTTCAGCACTGGACAGAGCGCTCCGGGTGTGACTGCACTAGTGCTGAGGAGATGGACAGGATCACCTGCTGGCAGTACTTTGTCTACTACAGCCCAAGATCTGTTAGCCTTCTTTGTAATGAGAGCACATTGCTGGTGCAAGTTCAACTCCGTGTCCACCAGGATCCCCAGGGCCTTTTTTCATCAAACTCCTTTCCAGCGGGACAGCCTCCAGCATGTTCTGGTGCCTGGAGTTGCTCCTCCCCAGGTGCAGGACTCTGCATTTTTCTGTTTGTATGGTTTATTCTGGCCCCTTTCTCCAGCCTGCCAAGGTCCCTTGGGATGGCTGCATGACCCTCTGGTGCATCAGTCACTTTTCACAGTCTGGTGTCATATCAAACTTGCTGCAGGTTCACTCTGCCCTATCCTTGGCCCCTGCCCTGGGGTACATTACTAGTTATTGGCTCCTACTAGACACTGTGCCACAAATCACCACCCTCTGGGCCTGGACATTCAATCAGTTTTCAGTCCACCACAGAATATAGCTCTGATGTGGATAAAATGTTATGATCAAGGCACTTACAATTTATAATTTCTGGAATAATTTATCATCTGTGTAAATTCAAAATTGGTAGTCATATCCATGTAATTATTTATATATTTGCATAAGTATTTTTCTGCATATTTGTCTGAAAATGGATATTACAGTTTCAATTTCTCTCTTGTTTTTATTGACTTTACCACTCTACAACTCCTCATTAATAGTGACACCCATTAGATGTCATTATGTACCCACTAGGCACATATGCTAGAGGAGGATCAGGTCCTCAATATGGATATATTTTTATTATATAGAAAAAAAGTATAAGAAAGTTATTTAGTTGAAATTCCTTAATCTACACATAATTATTTTGTATTGCAAAAAGTCAACTTGTATGTGGTGATTTTTAATGTGATATTAATCTATATTCATAGCTGTACACTGTTTAAACCCACAGTGAAAAGAAGTAGAATAACCTAATAAAACATTTTACTTAAAAGGTTAAATTCATAATTTTTTTAAATTCCATTTGCAACATGCAGATTGACAATGACATGACATTTTGTATGTCTTGAAATTTCTGAAGGAATTTAGAAATGTTAAACAGAGATCATGAGGAAAAGTAAAACATCACAGTGGGCACAGCAGCCAGTGTTCTTGCCCATGGGTTGGAGGACACTTCCTTTTTTGTTACTAAGAGATGTCTTGCATAGTAGTACCTGATCTTGATTATGACAACAAATTATAGCCTATGTACTGCTTCCTGCAGTATTCCTCTGTTCAACATTATTTTTTATTTGAAATTTTCTCCTCCTAATCTCCCTTCCACCTCTGGCTAGTTTTCAGTCTCCTCACTTCTATTTACTCACACATTCTTCCCTCCTTCTCCATTCCTGGAGCTCATCTACCATGCTTCCCTCCCATGCTACCCTATCCCAAGTCTTCACACTGAATTCTTCATGATTTTTTTTTTCTCATTATTCCTTTAGGCTATCTTGCTGTGACTTTTAATATTTAAGAACAATTCTTCCTGCTCTTGGATGTGAGGCAATTGGGGAAGACAGCGTCTGTTCTTTTTTCCTGGGAAAAGAAGAATTTAACATGCTTACTCAACAGGGCACGCAGAAAAATACCATACTAAGAAAAGTGTTAATTTTGTTTTCTATTTTTCACATGTTTTTCAAAATCTGTGTAGTCAATCTGGATTGACAGAAGCATCTGTCAAAGATGAATATGAGGTGTGAATAGAACAGCTTCTTCTATGGTAAACAAAAGTGTTTTTTCCAAGAATAATAAAATGTGGTGATATGATCTGAGACTGTGTCACACTGCATACATCTACACCGTTTTCTCCTGTGGCTGTTCCTCAGACGAAATGTCACAGCTGAGGAATTGAAGGAAAGCTGAATGCTGCAAAGTGACCCATCTAAGAAATCTTTATAACCTTTATATCTTCGAATATAAACAACAAATGCAATGGAGGCTTCAAGATACCTGTTCATATGTTCATAATCTTAATTATGAACGGGTTTAAGATATCTGTTCATAATCTTAATTAATCAATGGCTAAAGATAAATATTCATTCGTTATACATATTATAACCTATCATGTGTAAAATAAGTACTATAGCTGTAAATTGGTAAGCCTCCAGTCAAATTTGGATAAAACATACCTAACATAAATAATTTCTCTTCCACATTCCAAAGCTCAAAGAAGGTGAAAGAACATGAGGGGGAAAGGTCATCAACCATTTGTTGTTTTACTGAATATGGAAAATAATTTTTTTACTGCTCTCTAATCCCTTTCCTGAACAACATTTGCAATATTTTACCTGAAATGTAGAAACCAAGTATAAATAATCATAGTCTGATCATGTAAACTTGATAAGAGCAGCAATCAGTTTAAACCAGTCTATACAATATTATCTATATGACAAACTCTTAGTCACTAACAACATGGTCAGGCTAGGCTATTGCTGTCATAGAACACAGAACTCCAAATAGAAGTAACTGAAATTTTAAATGTGGATTAATGATGTGGCATATAAAATTCCAAATATTTTAATTAGGAGGAAGATCTCTGAGTTGGTTCTTGTTGTCCAAAAAACAGCTTATAACCATATTTCCCACCTGAACAGGGATTAATTAATTCCATAAATTAATCTTGAAATTAGGAACATATTAAGTAATTGACACAGTAAATGGCCCGTTATAAGAAACATTTTCTGTGACAAAATTCTGAGAAAATATAGCATTTAGTAAATTTTGTTTCTGTAATGTTTCAAAACTGCATTTTTATGACATTTTTCTCAGATATTGAGTAGTCTGGGGAGTTCTAATCCTTTCAGCTCTCATAGGTCTTCAGATTAGAAAGACTATTATCTTTGCATTTTCTATTATACGAGATGTGTTTCTTGGCCCGTAAATGCCTTCTCTTGTTCAGCATGTAATTTTTCTTCCCACTTCATTTTTATATTACTTATTTTCCTCCCCATTTGAAATATCTGTCCATAGTCCTACCAGCATTTCAGGTAATTTTTCTGTTATGTTCTTAATAATAGTTGAGAATGTCAACATCAGAAATCAAAGACGATTGTTTTTAATATCAGTCTTGATCATCTTAATAATACGCATTGCTGCCAAGATGTCATTTCAGGATGAGAAAGTTCAAGTGCCAAGAGATAATGGGTTATGATTTAAGTGACCCCTCAGTTTAATAAGAATTTTATCAGATTGTAACTGTCTTTTTCATGATTGATTTTTCCTGTAATCAAAGTACCCTGAAGGAAACACCACATTTTGTTCTGAACTAACAAAAGGATGATAAAACCAACTCAGAGAAAAGGAAGCAGCACAAAGCAAACTTTGATGCATTATTTTTAGAGATCTCTGTTTCAGGTTTTCAGATAACTTCCATTCATCTTTCTCAGCTGTTTTGAAAAAGATTTGCACACTTTTGCTCCCATCTAGGACAGTCACAGAATATTGTATTTTGGCATGCTACAGAAACCACTCTCGCCAGAGAAGGCTGGTGCTGCACAGCTGTAAGGTAAATGAATTAATATTTTTAAGGTTATAATGTACTGCTGTAAGTGTAAAAAATGACAAAAATTTAACTTTGGGGGAGGTAAATAGTGCCACACTGTTATGAATGCATAATGTAGGTTTAAATTAGCCCTTGCCTATTGCCCAGGCCTCTGGCAGCAGGCAGTAGCTGTGTTGAGGTGGCCAGTACCCCAAAAGCCACTCTGATTTACAAGATCTTTCATAATGGCTGACTCGGTCCATTATAAAATGGATTATTTATTAATAGGCACAAAACTAACAGGCATAAGACATAAACAGACCATTACTACACAGAGATAAGACAAAAAGGGAATATTAGTATTAATACACATGGAGTTAAAGGTACCATAAAATTACAGCTAGCTAAGAAATAGTATAACTTAGGATTCAGTGTTTCTTACCGTCCAGTTCTTTGATGGAATACACATTGAGAAATTCTCTCTCTCAATCCCTGAGGAAATGACCTGGAGTTGTGTGCTGCTCCGGGGAGAAATCTTCTCACACGTTCCCAAAGAAGTGTGTAAGAGACTTCTGCCTCTGTGATAATTGCATGGGCTTTTACAGACATAAGAATTTTGTCTTTTGGTCACTTAGGTTTGTTTTCCTTTATCTCTTTCCACATCTGTCCTCATACCAAGATGTGTCCTGGGTCTTCACCCCAGACTCTCAGGAGCCTGAAGGTGACCTCCTGCTGGGCTCTCTGGCTCCTGCTGGGCTCTTTGGCCTGAGTTATATCTTCCAAAAGCCCCAGCCATGAGAGAGGCAGGACGTCCTGC
Organism: Vireo altiloquus; assembly: GCA_013396875.1. Taxonomy (NCBI): domain Eukaryota; kingdom Metazoa; phylum Chordata; class Aves; order Passeriformes; family Vireonidae; genus Vireo; species Vireo altiloquus. The sequence continues at coordinate 8,905 of VZRF01012626.1, forward strand.
CACACAAACATTGCTGTGTTTCTAAATGGGAAGACTGCACAAAGTTATCAGCATTTTAAAAGTATTTATCCTTAATGGATCACTAATTGATATGATGGATAAATTTTTGCTATGAGTATCCCTTGTGCCATCCCATTATGACTAGTGGGGTTGCAATACTTTAATATAAACCTAAATTTGAAGTTATATGAAAAGGAAGATTTCACTCCTTTTTTCATTAAGCAAGATATCATAGCAATGTAATCCAGCTTCACTGATTCCTGTGGCATAGGTCTAGATTTTCACCAGTTTAGTAGATGAAATGAAGGAAATCTGCGTTAACTGTCATTCTGTGCAATTTTGTAATTTAAAAAGAATGCTTTTACACCTAAATTGCTAAAGAAGTATGTTTCTCCAATGAGCATATAAACTCTGAAACAGGTATTGGAATCATTATGCAATTAAACAACTTATTACAATAAAAAATGTTTTTAAGTTCAGACAGTTATGAGTATTGGTTGAACTTACTGATTTGTTTCAAACAAATAAGAAGAAGACAAACTTCAGAGCAGCTGATATGCTTTGCCTAAATATTGTGAGGCATGTTGAATCTAGCTTCTGAATATTGAATCCTAGAATCATAGAATCACAGAATCTTAATGTTTAGAAGGGACTTCTGGAGATCACCCAGTCGAATCCCCTGTCAAGGCAGGGTCACCTACAGCAGATTACACAGGAATGTGCCCAGGTGACTGAGTCTCCAGAGAGGGAGACTCCACGAGCCCTCTGGGTAGCCTGCTCAGTGCTCTTCCACTCTCAACATAAAGGAGTCCTTCCTCTTGTTGAGGCCAAACTTCTTAAATTTTAGTTTATAGCCATTGCTTCTCATCCTGTCACTGGACAGTGCCGAAAAGAGCCTGGCACGACCCTCTTGACACGCACCTTTGGGATATCTATATGTATTGATGAAATCCCCTCTCACTCTTCTCTAGACTAAACAGGCCCAGCTCCAGCAGTCTCTCCTAAGAGATGCTCCAGACTCCTCATCACCTTTGTGACCCTTCACTGCACCCTCTCCAGTATAATAAAAACCTGTTTTTATTATACTAAGGAGATAAGAACTGAACACAATACTCCAGATATACCCTAAGGGTGTTGAAACTTCTCACAAAATATAATGGGAATTGATATATGACCACCTCACCTTCGACAGCATCCAAGACATAGATCTTTGCATTTACTGAGTGTTCCAGAAGCAAACCAGCTAATTTTGAGTATGATGCTACTTTGACTGAGGCAGTGCTGGATTTTCACTGTATTGCCACAGATTAAGGCAAAATAAAACTTTTAAAAAATCACCTATTGGAGAAGATCTCTTAGAAGCTCCAGAAGCAAGATGCAATTGCATAAAGGATTATGAATAAGTTGTCCATCTCTGTCACCATATTTTGGAAGCACCATTTATACATGAACGATTATATAGACAGTTACACGAAGCAACAAAATGGTTGATTTTGATCTTACTTTAATAAGCCTGACCTGGAAAGAAGTGATTGAAATAATTAAACTGGCAGAAATTTCAAGGTGGGCTTGGAGAGATTAACAGCTAGTTTTCCACAAGTCAAGACAACATTTTATATTGTATCAGAGAATCTTCTCAGAGGTATACAATAATCACATGGTATGCATGATATTCACAACATATGATATTGAAATTTGTTTATGTACTGTTCTAATTATCTCATTTCCCTGGAGGTCCATGTTACTAACAATGTCTTTGAATTATATTTACAGCAGTAAATTAGAAGTTTATGGGAATAATAAGCAAGGTTTTCTATCACAGATTTTGAATTTCAGATGTAGCTTCCTTCTCATAAGGGAAACAAAAACAATGCAACAATGTGCCAGCTACTACCTATGGGGGTTTGAGGAATCTGCACAGGAGCCTGCTCAGTTCAATATGCTGACAAATTACTTGGAACGAGTAAATAAAATGAACATGTGTCTTGCAAAGGATTTTAATTTTTATTATTTAGGATATTCAAGTCTGAAGTGGACTGAAGATTGTCTTGTGATATTGAGTGGCAAAATGAGCAGACAAAAACCATTGCTAAAAAGTGCACTTGAATAAATGTATTCTAAGTAGATCTCTGTGTTCTCAGTTATTATACTGTTGTCAGATCTCTGAGAACATCAGCTCAGTGTTACATGGCAATCAAAATGGCAAATGGATTATGACAAGTTATTAAAAAAGAGAAATAGAAAATATCACACTGCTCTGGTATAAATACAGTACCTTTAATGTTGCATGTGATATTTAAGAAGATACACCAAAACATGAAAGGGGATTAAAAGGGGAAATATACAGGATCATAGCTACAAGTGAAACTTCTGGCTTGTAACATTCATATGAGATTGACTAAAGATAAAAAGTATCTATTTACTTCCAGGAACTGGGCTGGATGATCTTGGATCCTTTACAACTCAGACTATTCTAATTCTATTCTATTCTATTCTATTCTATTCTATTCTATTCTATTCTATTCTATTCTATTCTCATAATAAAATTAATATATGAGAGGGTTTTCCTTTAATGTTGCCACATAAATAGAAAATCAGAATTTCTGATAGGGATCAGAAAGAAGAAATTCAGAGCAGGAAAGAATAATATTAGTCATAGAAGGCAACATGGTACATTTGGGGGATGAAAAAGGAAAGAAAAGACAATACAGTTCAGTAGGAGGGGAAAAGAAGAAAATATACACCAATGTAGATATAATCTTAAAGAAAGTTAAAGATGTGAGCTGAGCCAGAAAGTCTTAAAAGTTGTGAAAGTAAGCCATGGGATTGATAAGCAATCCAATTAGTGTAGAAAACATAATTTCAGTTCTTATCAGAGTATCCAGAAACTATATTAAAACTTACGCAAAGAAACGTGTACAATGTTTGCTTAATTTTGTTTTAATCTGTGTGTCTCATGCACAAAATAGTGCATTGCTTTGGAATTCACACCAACAATAATAAAACTTCAATCACAGTCTGGAGCAACAGTGCTTCCAACAGCTGTGGAATGTTGCAAATTCACAGACAACATCCAAGCTCTTGGATACAGAGGATTCACACCTAAAAAATATGCCTACTGACATGAAACATCATTCTGTTTCTAGAGACCTATGAGCTCCACATGTACTAATCCAAATAGACTGACGAACACAGAAATTCTATTTGGGTATGAAATGACAACTCAAATCTGAACATCTCTCTGAATAAGTAAAGGCTAAACTTAATCAGCAAAACAAAGCTCAAAGAACTTTGCATGCAGTTCATTAGGTCAACTGAAAGAAGTTATGTTATTAAAGTTATATAGCTCTGTTATTCAATATCATAGGTACATTAATTGTATTTATGCTAAAAAGAAGTATTATATATATTATTCAGATCCATTTCCACTGCATTGCTTCCAAAAAAACCAAAAACTGACCAAAAAAAACCCATCCACTCAACTGATATTAGAGGAAAAAAGAGCAAATATGCCATCTGTTTTCCTCAGACACATACTTTTTAGTGTCTTTTAACCCAATTTGCTTAGTTTCTAAATGGCAAGCATTGATCCATATACTATTACAAACCTTGACCTCACCCATGTTTCAGCCCACTGGCTTACAATGAGCAAACCAAGTAATTTAATGCAATCTCAGTAGCAAAACAGCATGAAGAACATTAGAAAAGCTGACCCCTTCTCTCCACTCTCACCTCAGCAGTCTATAAAATTTATAGAAAAGCTCATCAGCTTCTGCAGTGCACTTCTCAAGGAGCACAAGGGTTGCTGAACTCTGTCTGTAGCCACTTGATGAATTCTGCAGTACTCCCCATGCGAGTTCCTCTCCTCTGTCCTACTTGTTGAAGCATGCAACAAACCTTACCCTGCAGGGGTTTATGATGCTATTGAACCACTCTTGTGTAGTGGAGCATTTTGGAGATCTAAAGTGCAACCTTAAAAACAAGCACAAATAAAAAGTCCCTTGGTTCTGGAAGATTAAAAAAATTTAAGCGGAATTGACTTTTCATGGAATGAAGGCACACATACAATAAAAGCTGTATATAGTTAACATGGGAAGAAAGGCATGCGGGAACTCCATTTTTCTAAAGAACAAACAAAGGTTGGCCAACCTATTTATTAATATTTCTTTGTTCACCTGCTGTGAACAATGTCCCCGTGCACATCTCTGTGACATTGAGTAAGTTTTATTGTGATATTCCAGGGACTATCTATGCTGCTGAGCTACAGGCACAGTATTTTAAAAGCAAGTAGTACTAGGTAAAATACTTGTATAGAGTCAACATTTTCTGGGAATGAAGAATTAAAAGAGGAAAATTCAGAAATCTTTAGGAAGGACCTGCTCTTCTGACATATTTTTTTATTGTTCTCACCAATTTATAAGGATTCCCAAGTTGTATCTTCAGTGAGTGAGTACAGGAAGTCAAGGAGAAAAAAGGGTCTTCCTTTTCTTTTTTTTTTTCATCTCCTCAGCCATAATAGCAGCTTTTCTTAGCCTCAGTGGGAATGATGCACATACACATCTATGGAGAAATATAATGTACTCTGCTTTTTCCACTCCTCTATTTTATTTTACGTTGTCAGATTCATATTCTAATACTCTTTAATCACTGCTGCTAAACACATGCTCACAAGCATCGCCACCTGACCCTTCTGCTGCCCAGACTTGGAGCAGGATCAGGAGCTAGTAGTATTTTCACGTGATAGAAAGTCACATCTAATTAGGTAGTCATTGTTGACTGCCCAGTGAACCCCTCTGGTCAAGTGGTCTGGCATGTGCCTTCACTACAAATGGGTTGGGAGAGGGTAGCTGGGTGAATGGTATGTGAGCATCTGATGTTCATGAAAGGCTGTATTTTCTTGTTTTCTCTGCTTGTAGTTGTCTGGGTTTCTTTGAGAATCAGCCAGGTAGGATGAGCTGGTAATTAGTGTGAGAGACAAAGGCTAATTGCCCAATTATCCTTTGGAGGACAGCTGGGAAACTTAGTGCCCAGAGCCAATTGGAACCAGGTTGTGTTTAAGAACAGATTCCAGGCTATAATGCTGAATAAATGCTCTTCCCTTGAAAAAAGTTCCTTCAAGTTACCACAAAATCCATTTATTTAAAACACAAAATGAAAAAACCCAAACACTAAAACACTCACAAAATTAAACAATTGCATTTTTTATAGGTCAGTTATTCTTCTATAGTGGGTTGATGCTGGCTGGACGCCAGATGNATTAGTGTGAGAGACAAAGGCTAATTGCCCAATTATCCTTTGGAGGACAGCTGGGAAACTTAGTGCCCAGAGCCAATTGGAACCAGGTTGTGTTTAAGAACAGATTCCAGGCTATAATGCTGAATAAATGCTCTTCCCTTGAAAAAAGTTCCTTCAAGTTACCACAAAATCCATTTATTTAAAACACAAAATGAAAAAACCCAAACACTAAAACACTCACAAAATTAAACAATTGCATTTTTTATAGGTCAGTTATTCTTCTATAGTGGGTTGATGCTGGCTGGACGCCAGATGTGTATCAAAGCCACTTCATCACTCACCTCCTCAACTGGGCAGGGAAGGAAAAACTTATATGACAAAAGTCTTGTGGTTGATATAAGGGTAGGAATGAAGAGATCACTCACCAGTTACCGTCAAGGGCAAAAAATACTCACCTTGGGGGAAAAATATAATTTATTATCACTCAAGTCCTCAAGGACTGCACCCCGTGGAAGGATGCATGCTGGAGCAGTTCATGAACAGACTGGGTCCCCCATAGTATCGCAGGTGATGCCAAAAAACCTGCTTCTGTGTGGGCTCCTCTCTCCATGGGGCCACAGGACATGCCAGGAGCCTGCTCCAGCACAGGCCTCCCAAGAGGTCACAGCCTCCTTTGGTCATCCACCTGCTCTGGCACAGGATCCTCCAGCGGCTTTAGGGGATCTCTCCTCTGGTGTCTGGAGCACCTCCTGCCCCTCTTCCTACACTGACCTTGGTGTCTACAGGGCTGTTTCCATCACCAATTCTTACTCCTCCCGCTGTTGTTCCACAGAAGTTTGATTGCTTTCCTCTTCTCAAATCTGTTATCCCAGAGGTGCTGCCACTGTCATTGATGGGCTCAGCCTTGGCCTGTGGCAGACCTGTCTTGGAGCTGGCTGGCATTGGCTCTGTCAGGCAAGAGGGAAGCTTCTGGCAGCTTCTCACAGAAGCTGCCTCTGTAGTCCCACCACTACCAAAACTTTGCCATGAAAGCCCAATAGACCATCCTACATGTTATGTTATTAAACTATTCCTTTAGCTATTGAACCAAAATTCCGCTTTTAAGAAATTCATAATGCATCTACATCAATGTTTTCATAATAATTAAGAGGTTGCTTTTGAAATGAATGTTCTGATTTTTCCCCCTTGTAGCACTTTGTGAATCGCCCTGAGAACATGCAGACTGGATGTGTTTCAGATTAAACAAAATTGAAAGATGAACTACAGAATTGTGCTTAATACCCTCCAACTGCTAGGAGGCAATTAGACCCAAGGCCAGGCTAGAAATACTGTGAAATAAAACCTATATAAATGTGCATACTGTGAATACCAGGTCCTCAGCACCAATTGTTTTGCTCCACAAATCTACTTGTACTTGTAGGACTAAATAGTCTTGCTATTTGCAAATGTATACGTAACATCAGATACACTGAATTGGTTTCCTGTTCTTAATTTTCTTCTAGAGTAATCTTTTATTTCTATTGAGATTAGATACTACAAAGGGAGATAAATCTTAGAAGGCTAAAATAAACCTGTGTTAATAATCCCCTTGGTTTTTTTGTCTTCAAAATAAACTTCTATGTTTTAGAAAGTTTTCTCTCTTTTCATAGTGATTTTCATCACCAACTTTTCTAATGTTTTTAATTATACATTAATGCATTTTTAAATTGATGTAGTGTCTATATGTATAGATATAGGTCCATGGATTTTATATATGCATTACAGCAGACTTGCCAAGCTTATTTTAGACTTTGAAGCTCTTTTTTTATGACTTTCATCAAGAAATTCATGCACGTATTTTTCTGGTAAGAATGTGAGAGACACATGGTAAAAACAGGATGGTAGAAGCTCAGTAGTAGAGGCCTAAGATATTAATTTTTAGTGGTAAGTTTAATATGTGTATATATATTTGCTAGCCTACTATAAATTTTTAATCAGGTTTGCAAGAACACACTACTAAATTTTATTAGATAGTTATTTTTTACATTGCCTACAGGAAATCTTTATGAAATATTACAATAAAAACATGTTTCTTCAAGAGGCAGTAATCTAATAAAATGCATCACTAGTTTTGATTGCATTGATAGCTTGTAGGAAGAAAAGTCCCTTTAGGGAGATGTGCTTTGTGGTCATAAGGAAGAGGAAAGATTATTTTGCAGTGCATTAAAACCATGGGAACCATTAGGTTTGTATAATAAAAGTCTTGTAAACACAGATAGTTTTATGGTTAGTTTTCTCAACAGCTGTTTTATATAAGAACCTGTGGATACTTGAAGTGATAACACTTTTCAAAAGGGCCATACTAGCTATTTGTTAAATCAACCTATATTTTCATTTCCCTAACTTGCATAACCATGAATAGTGTTGCAATTTAAATCAATTGCAATAAAAAATTATTTTCAATTTTGAGTAATAAGAAACAATTTTGGAGGGTCCATTGACTTTAGAATGTGTATATTATTTTCTAGTGAGGATACAAAAACAAAGAGCTCTTCTTATAGAATCGGCATGTGAAAAAAAAACCTTTAAACTAGCAGAGAGAAATTCAGTGTCACCTGAAAGAAGGAGATATACATGATTGCTCAAGACAGGGGGACAGACTAAATGCAGATGGATACAGGTAAAATAAATTGAGTCATAGTTGTATTTAAAATGCCCATNAATACTCACCTTGGGGGAAAAATATAATTTATTATCACTCAAGTCCTCAAGGACTGCACCCCGTGGAAGGATGCATGCTGGAGCAGTTCATGAACAGACTGGGTCCCCCATAGTATCGCAGGTGATGCCAAAAAACCTGCTTCTGTGTGGGCTCCTCTCTCCATGGGGCCACAGGACATGCCAGGAGCCTGCTCCAGCACAGGCCTCCCAAGAGGTCACAGCCTCCTTTGGTCATCCACCTACTCTGGCGCAGGATCCTCNCTCTCCTCTGGTGTCTGGAGCACCTCCTGCCCCTCTTCCTACACTGACCTTGGTGTCTACAGGGCTGTTTCCATCACCAATTCTTACTCCTCCCGCTGTTGTTCCACAGAAGTTTGATTGCTTTCCTCTTCT
>VZRF01012638.1:0-23170 GCA_013396875.1 Vireo altiloquus
AAAAACACCAGCCCCCTGGCAGTGGTAAGGGTCCCCCACTGCCCTGTGCTGCTGAAAAGTATAGAATCCAGTGGATTAATATATATTTTGGCCCAGTGGGAACACGCACGTGCCTCCTCTGGTGAGGGCAGGTTTGACACCGTCCCTTGCAACACTGTGGGTCTGTTGCATCATTTGCAATGCATTGGCGCAGAGTCTGGGGATCCCTTTGGGGGGACCTTTGATGGGCCATGACACCTTCTCTCCTGTTTTTCATGGTAATGCCGTTTTTTCCTCAGTGTGAAGGAGCCCCACAGCTGAGCTGGTCTGCACAGTGGAGGAGGGCCTTCACTGCCTTGGACCAGAGGCTTTTTCACTACACACCCAAAACCTGTCCCCCCTTTGGTGCGAGGGTCTGTGCGAGTCTGGCAGCTGACTGACCCAGGGCAGCAGTCTCCACTCCAAACGTGCTAAGCTCTGAAGGTGATCTGTCTAAATGTATTCTTCTCCCCTAGCAGAGACCTGAGTCTCCATCAACATGCAGTCCAGGGCCTTAGTCAGGGTGGGGTAGTCTTCTCTGCATCTTTTATACAGTTTTGCTATAATAGGCAAAAGTCTTTCATAAAGATGTTTCAGCCATAAATTATAATATTTCAGTCTCTGACACTAAGTACAGGTTAAATTCAACTGGCTCACAAGAAAAATTATTTGTGTCTTGATACCCCTGCCACAGTCAGAGCTTGAGGTGCAGTTTAGCTGTATAGGGCTGTAATACGAAGAAAACTTGTGCAGGGTTGCCCTGTGAGTTGCTATCTTTTATATGGAAAGGACAGCTGAGAGTGCTACACACACACACACACACTCATAAATTCTGTTAAATTTGTTCACAGAATCTCACAACATTTTACAGCAACAGGCATCTCTGGAGGCCACATCATGCAGCCCTGCTTTCAGGTGGCTCAATCAGGCTATGTGGAGCCACAGTCATCTGAACTCAGAAGAGCTCCCAGGGCAAAAAAGCTGCAGCTGACCTAGAAAACCTCCTACCTTAATGGTAATAAATCAATAAATAAAATAATTAGTACATAAATTTTAAAATTAAAGTAAAATAAAATTGCCTAACCTGATGAATTCCTGCCCCATGCATCCTAGTACACCTACTGCAAGCATCACGTCTGTTTACAGGTGAGGGTACCGATCACCATACAATCCAGTGTTCAGCTATGACGGTAATTAAGGAACAATAACACGGACTCCAAGAACTCAGATGTCACAGCAGTGAGTATAATACAAGGTGCTCAAAAATCCTACACAAACAAGGATTGTTTTAATAAACTGCTCAGAAGCCTTCATGACCATTAAGCTGAGCTGAGGAGTGTGTACAATATGACCCTGTCCATACAGCGATACTTCAATGTGACAAGACAATATATAACTGTAGGCATGGTGCACAGCCATCCTCTTCCTCATTGCCCAGCAGCAATTGCCTTTCCTTTTTTTGTCTCTTCCTTTCCTCTTTCTCGTTCCTAAAACAATCCTTTCTCACCAGCACACGTAATAGAGTTTTTATCACACCAGAACCCTAGTATATTGTAATTCTGTTTTTCAAATCACCCTGCTTGTTCAAGATTTAAATCAGTTTCTTGTAATCTTCAGTTACTTATAGATAAAATGATTTACATGTCTGTGAGCTATCTGCTATTGGCACAGTATTACTGCAGGTTTTTCTTTGGGGATTACATCACCATTTAAGTTTATTTTCTTATTTGCCACATCATTTTTAGATGTCCTAAAGGAAATAACTTATTCTCTCTATCACTTTTCTCCTCCTTAAGACAAAATGTCCACTTTTGTCTACATTTATTTAAGAGTCTAATATACTTTATCAGTTTGATTGTTTGGAACTAGAATTTAATTTATGTTGGAGATAATATGGAACAACATTCAATTTTTTCCTCTGTGCTGAAAAAAAAAATTGGATACTTATCTATAAATCCTACACTGAACACTGATTCTTTGGTCATGAGTCTGATCCTCACCACACTGACATAAAGTTGACTTATTTCTATTAAAGCTGATAGAGTTGTATAATGGTAAACATGGTATGAGTACATTAAAATTAGCTGTGTGCATTTACAGCAGGGTGAAATCCAAAGTAACCCCTTGTGGCCCATTGTGTTTACTCCCTGTGCTGAGTTGTTTCTTTTATGTGAATAGTTGGCATAGCTAATATAATTGAAGACTATGAACAAATATGTCATTTGACATGAGTTACAAATGAATTGAAGGTCATTATTTTTACCAATTTTTCCCATCCCTTTTCCAGAAGAAGGAAAATAAATACTTTCTTAGTATGGCTGGCCTATACTCTATCTGAAAAAATTTTAATATATGTATAATGGGCAGTACTCTAGCCTAGTAACTGAGGAACATTCTGTTTTAAGTAGACATCAAGGATTTCCCTAGGCTATTCTGGTTTACAAAAACATTGGCCACTGCATGAACTGTGGAGTGCATCACCTGCTTGTAGACTTTCAGCTGCGTGAAGAGATGTTTACCCTTTTTTAACTGTGATTCTGTTTAATTTTTCTTAACTTTGTATATAAAATAAATATATTAAGATTAATTATGGATATTTAAATATGCATACATCTTAAACAAAAGAGAAAATTGAATTATAGTGAATTTGTCACAAGGAATTTCAATTTTCAGTTTCCTAATTACAATGAATGTGATTGATAGTGCTGTTCTAAATGTATAGAATCCAAAGATGCACTTTACAGCCAAAAAAATTTGTTAAAAATAAGGTTTAGCTTTTTTTTTCACTGAATTGTTGTTTTGCAGTTATCTTGGAAACCATTTTTTAAAAAAAAGATATTTTCTTTTTTATGCATTCTGCTCTGTTGAATTTAACCCACTATAAAAAGAGGCTACAACAGGCCAATTCTTATGTCCTTTTAAAAAGAACAACTAAAAAAAAGGAGAAAACAACCAGACCACTAGAAAGTAGAAAATAAACCTGAATTGGCAGAGAGGTGAACACTTTGTTTATGATTATTCTATGTAAGACAGTTCCCGCGAGAGACTTTGTGGGACTCCGAAAGAGGAGCTGGGATGAATTCACTTTTTGCAGCTGTCTTGGTTAATACCTTCTTGTAAAACTTCCTTGGCTCCTTATGAGAAGAAACTTTTACCCTCTTAATTATTTTTTTTCCTAAGAAACTATGTCTCCTACTTTTATTTTGCCTACCCTGCAATACAAGGAAAAGACAGATCCTCAGAACTTGTTTGTTTGATTGTTTCATAAGAAATAATCAATATTCAACCATTTGAGTTACTAATCCATTAGATTGCTTTTTTGATTTTCCTTCTTCACATAATCTGGGGAAATGAAATGACCAGTGAATTATGTTAATCCTGAGGAGACGGAAGCTGATTTAGAATACATGATGCATAGCTTCCTATTCACATATTTTTGCAATATGTCAAGGTTTGCTTTAAATAGGTGAAGAGTCCATCTCAGGAAAGCATCTCCATTTCAGAAAGTATATTTAAGGACTTGTTTAGCTTTAAGAAAAGTGCTTGAGCACCTGGAGAGTCAGTGGGGCTGACATAAAGCCCATGAGAAGGATATTTATGTCCTGTCTCTGCACGACTTGACCATCACCATCATGAGATTTGCTCTTCCTGACCCCAAAGCTGTTATCCACACTGCCCTGATATTTGCAGAAAGTGTGGGGCAGTTCAGCACATAACTAGGGTATGTATTTAACTATTAGTTAAAAATAGTCGTCATTGATGGGCAAATCCTTTTCTTGCAACCTTCACAGTTTCACTTGAGATATAAGAGTTAATAGATACACAGGTAAAATACATTTTTAAAACCCCTTAAATAATAAGATACAAGCAGGTTTCTTTGATCACCTAACCTTTCTACTAACTACAGATCCATCTCCTTCAGGACTTGTTAAAAAACCCTCCAAACTTCACCACTTCAAAATGAGGAAATTTCCCCTCTCCCACAAATGAGTGATGTCTGCTCATGACCAAGAAACAAAGAAATTTCTTCTGTGGCTTGCAAATTTTCCACATATCCAAAGATAAAATGATTTTTAGGAACTGCCCCCTTAGGTGAGGAGGAAAATAGGAGTTTTATGTCTGTATAAATGGGATTTTCCTAAAAGGATTCATAATGTGCTTCTAAGCCTCTCAAAAGCCCATGGTAAGACTCTCCTATATGCAAAGCTAGAAAAGATATGTTTGTTATTTTTATCTTTCTAAGCTTGCTGTATTTTGAGTGGTAATTATTTAGGGAACTTGGCTGTACAGGCAGAGGCAGACAAAAAGTAGTCTCTATAAACTCTCAAAAGTACTCTCCTAAACTCCTCTGAAGTAATTTGTTGGGTTTTTTTTAAATGTGTGCATATTGTTTATCCAGAAGTCATTCTTCCATTCAGAGAATGACCACTTTGAAGTTCAGTAATTTGCACCCATCTGGAGCATGGCCTAGCGTGGTTGAGAAGTGTGATGCCCTCAGGAGAGCTGAATACCTGGAGTGCTGTCCTTGTACCCATCCCACGTGTGCCACCTCATGCCAGTCCCTCAGGATGCTGTGCAGGCTCAGGGTAAACCAGCATCTCCGGGGTATGCAGGTCCAACCATGCCACGTGTCTTGGAGTGATTTTATGATGATACTTTATTCCCTAATCATCTGCTTTATGCCCAGAAAGGCTGTTGTAGGTTTAAGGGGGGTAACCAGGGGGTGGGGCCAGAGCCTGAACCCTGGGCACGGGCTCCGTTCAATCTCTCTCTTTCTCTCCTGTGCTCCAGACAGCATGGACCATGGATGCTGCATTGTTCCTTTGGTTGGGTTGGTTTTTTGGCAGCAAGAAAGTCTTTTTTCCCTTCCCTTCCCTAGGCTGGAGGCTATACTGGGAAATCTCTTCAGCAGCTTTTTGGGTTTTTTTCTTGAACTGTCCCAGTTTGTTTTTTTCTTTGGCCCAAGGAGCCTGCGGGGGTGGCCCTGGCTGGAAAGAACCAAGAAAAACCCGGAAAGACAGGGCCAGCAAAAGAAGGGACACTAAACTCCACCAACTTGGCCTGCTGCGAGAAGACCCACGCCAGAAATCCAATGGGTTCCCAGATGCTGCATGAACTTTTTCTCCCCCCTTCCCAGAGACAAAGAAGGACAGCTGCCATCTTTGCCTCTTGGCCAAGTGGCAAGGTGGGGATGGGGTGTAAGGTCCTTTTTCTTTTTTCTTTTTTTCCCTGGGCTTTGTGGGTATCTTGCTTTGTTAATAAACAGTTTTACTTTTTTTTTTTTTTTCATTTTCATCCCCTGGTATCCATTTCTCTCATTGGCAGAAGAAAAGAGAATTCTTGAAGTGAATCGCTGCAAACTGAGCCTAGAGACATGTCAGAGACAGAGTTACAGAAGCGGGTATTTGCTTTATTCAGCACCAGGGGCATGGGGGATTGCTCCTCCTAACACACACACCCAGCATTTTATACAGCACAGTATTATGGGTAAAATTTATGAATATTCATCACATTCCTTGGGATAAAAGTGGTTATACAAAGTACTTCTTGGAAGTCATTAATATCATTAGTATACCTGCCACGCATGTGTTGTGTACCCTGGTGGTTGCACTGAGGAAGGCTCCTCTTCTTCCTCGGGATTCTTTCTGATGAAGGTTAGTAGTCTTCATCACAATGCACTTTTCATCTTTCTTTTTCGAGCATGTGCAGTTCTTCATTGGCTCATTCAGCAGTTTCTTTACTGGTTTTAAACAGATTCTGGTCCTCTTATCTTGTCAAGGCTAAGGAGCATCCTATTTCTTAGGCTTGTGATTAACATTCGCTGACCCTTAATAGTTAACTTGTGCTTACATAAGTTAACTATTGATCAACCCTTCTCAGAAGCCCTTTCCCTTTAGAAGAACTGCTCATTCCAGGGCATTTTCTCCTGAAATTTGTTTCTAACACCCAGACACTGTGGGACCAGGATGCCCTGGGCAGAGCTCTGAGTGCCCTTCTGAAGAGGGAGGGCTGTTGCTGGGGAGAGTATCTGTGAGACTCACCAGGGCAGGGGACATGCAGTGTAGGTTACTGTCTGCATTTCCTGCCACCCATGTTGCTGGGACAACTGGAACTCTGCCAAGGAGAAGTATGAGGGTTCTGAAAGAGCTCTGGGTACAAAGACTTGACACAGATGTGTAAGTGTGGCTGTGTTCCAAGTTCTACTGTGACGACTCCTTGCTGCTGTTGTCTTCTCCCTGGGATAGCTCTTGGTCTCTGTCATCTTCCCATTGGGACAGCCCTTGGTCAGTGTCACCAGACAGTTCACACCAATGACGTTTCTGAGTTCGGCTTTTCCAATTGTCCCTTGTCCTGGGCTGATGTTCTGAAGCTGCTTTATTCCTTAACCGCCTGCTCAATGCCCAAGGATGCTGTGCCTTTAGGATGGACCCGGGGGCAGGGCCGAAGCCGCAGACCCGAGGGAGGCTCGGTTGAGCGGCTCAGTCCAACAGGCTGGGGCAACAGGCTGGGCCGGGCTCTGGAGGGAGTGCGCCAGGGACACTGCACGGCTACTGTGGGGTTTTTCCTTTTCTCCCGCTAGCTGAGAAAAAGGTTTTTTTTCCCTTCCTTCCCCCTGGTCTCCCTGCCCTCCTTCCCTTCTCTTCGGTCTGGGGTGCCCACGAGGTGGCCCCGGCTGGTCCAAGCCTGAGGAATGCCGACCTCTTTCACCTGCTGGGAGGAGGAGGATCGGCACCAGAGGACCAGCAGGTTTTTCTCCATCGGCCCTGCTCCAGGCTGCTGCATGGACTTCTTCTTCCCCTTCCCGGAGATTGGCGGGACCAGCTGTCAACCTGTGTGTTTGTCTTCCTTTGGGCATCTGTTGTATTTTGAAGGTTTTTTTCCGTGCTACCTTGTTTTTGTTCTGTGTAAATAAACAGTATTTTTCCTTTCACTTTCACCTACTGTTACTGATTTGCCTCATTGGTGAGAAAAGAGGGAGGCCCTTTCCCCTTGGAGGAGGCACTCATTCCTGAGCGTTTCCTCCTAAAATTTTGTCTCCAAAACCAGGACAAAAATTTGCCACCCAATGTAGCCGTCTCTCTGCAGGGACTCTGCCTTCAATGGAGTCAACAGCTCCTCTCAACTTAAGAGTTGTCAGCAAATATAGTATACCTTCAAAGGCTGCATCCAAGTAATTTATAAAGATGTTGAAGAGCACAGGGCCGAGGATGGAACCCTGTGGAACCCCACTAGTGACAGATCACCAGTTGGATGTCACCCCATTAACTATAACCCTTTCAGCCAGTTGTTCAGTGATCCAATAATGTGTTTATCCAGCTTTGTGCNGGGACCAGCTGTCAACCTGTGTGTTTGTCTTCCTTTGGGCATCTGTTGTATTTTGAAGGTTTTTTTCCGTGCTACCTTGTTTTTGTTCTGTGTAAATAAACAGTATTTTTCCTTTCACTTTCACCTACTGTTACTGATTTGCCTCATTGGTGAGAAAAGAGGGAGGCCCTTTCCCCTTGGAGGAGGCACTCATTCCTGAGCGTTTCCTCCTAAAATTTTGTCTCCAAAACCAGGACAAAAATTTGCCACCCAATGTAGCCGTCTCTCTGCAGGGACTCTGCCTTCAATGGAGTCAACAGCTCCNNGCTCCTCTCAACTTAAGAGTTGTCAGCAAATATAGTATACCTTCAAAGGCTGCATCCAAGTAATTTATAAAGATGTTGAAGAGCACAGGGCCGAGGATGGAACCCTGTGGAACCCCACTAGTGACAGATCACCAGTTGGATGTCACCCCATTAACTATAACCCTTTCAGCCAGTTGTTCAGTGATCCAATAATGTGTTTATCCAGCTTTGTGCTGGATATTTTATCCAAAAGGATACTGTGAGGGACAGTACTGAAAGCTTTACTGAAATCCAACAAGATTTAATGTCTTGGCTTCCCCGGTCAGCTGGGTGGAGAACCTTGTCCTAAAAGAAAATTAAGTTTGTCAGGCAGGACATGCCCCTCATAAACCTGCAATGGCTGTGACTAGTGCCTGCTTTGGCTTTCAGGTTATTTTCAGTAACTTCCATAATTTTAACCATCACTGAAGGGAGACTGACAGGCTTGAAGTGACCAGAGTCATCTTTCTTGCCCTTCTTAAAGGGGCAAGAATTTGCCAGCTTCTGGTCAACAGGGAACTCTCCAGATTACCAAGACTCTTGAAAAATCATTGAGAGTGGTCTCATGACCTCTCTTCCCAGGCAGCTATATGACAGTCAAAACTTTTTCACAATTTTCATTTTTAGGTTCATCTGTACTTCAACATGCTGTTACTTCAAACGTATGATTATACCAATCCTGCACATTGTAATCCACTTTTCTTCAAAAACATGTGATTTGCTTACCAACAGACACTCCATTCCACCAGGGTCATAATCCTGCAACTATTCAAGGAGATTCACCGTTTCTGCCGCCTGTCAGTGGGTGGTATGAAGATTGACTGCTACCAATCAGACCTGCCTGCCTTCACTATTTCTGTTAGCTCCTGGCGGATGATACCAAGGTCTATTGCTGCCTGATCAGATCCACCTGCATTTACTCTTTGCTGCCTGCTGCTAGGGACGTCACAGAGACTGATTGCTGCTTGTGAATTTAGAAAAGGAGCCCTTTCCCCTCTTCCCCTTGCACCAGACTCCATTATCACCTGGAGAAGTTGCCGTGCTCGTGTCAGAGCACCCCTGCAGCTGGGAGGGAGTCACTGCACCTTCCATGCCTCACTGGGGCCTGCTAGCGCCCCGTGCCAGCTGCAACAGTCACTGCAGCCTCTCGGCCTCAACACGAGCCAGTGGGCACCCTGCTGCCTGGGCTTGTAACTACACCGAAGGGAAAACTACTGGATGAGTGAGA
Organism: Vireo altiloquus; assembly: GCA_013396875.1. NCBI lineage: Eukaryota > Metazoa > Chordata > Aves > Passeriformes > Vireonidae > Vireo > Vireo altiloquus. The sequence continues at coordinate 8,896 of VZRF01012638.1, forward strand.
AAAGGCTATTATTGGGGTTTCTGGGTTTTTTGTTCTTACTGTTGTTGTTTGTCTTGTTTTATATATGCAATGTGTTTACCTGAATTATCATCTTCTAGCAGACATCTCTGGTTTACTTTGATCTTGCTTTACCAAAGGTATTTTGCAAGAATCAGTCATTAAAAACTCCACATAAAATTATGACAATTTCTGTAAAGCTCATCAAGTAGTATAAGGTGTAGGGCTTTTAATTTTAATTCTAATGTGTTTTGGTGTAGAATAAAAAAATAATGAAATGTTTTAAAGAATCCTTAGGTTTTAGTCCCCAAGTACAGCAGCAGGAGATGTGTGGTTGGTTAATGTGAAGGATGATGGGAAATGGCATGGATTTCCTATCTAGCAGGAAGATTTATAGATTGAGTAAGATACCAAGTGACAAATCAATTGTGTAACTGAGATAATAGGAATAAAGCATTATGTGAAGTTTCTGAGCTGTTTTTACAAATGCTTGTGCAAACACCTGTTTAATTCCCTGTTACCTCTTTAAATTGTGTTTATGTACATCTCCAAAATACATCTGCTTCCTTGTTTGAATTGATTAAACCAGCTTTTTTCATCTCCAAAAATATATTTCCTGTGTTGTCAGGGAACAAGGGAAAAACATTTTCTCATGTGAAGCGCAAATTAGCCAGGGAAAGGCGTCCCACCAGCAAAATGAACATCTGCAAGCATCAACAAAGTTTGAAATTAATTAATAAATTTATTTCTTGGTTTTGACTACTGGGCTTTTTTTAAGGGTAATTTTAACTGATGGAGCAGTGTATGAGTACTTAAGAATTAATAGCTAATCCCCATAGTTTTTTCTCTTCTCTTATGAAATACTATAGGTTACTATAAAACCAAAATAGATACATGAAATTGTCTGGTATGTACTCAGAGTAACAAGTATATGCATGATTTTTAACATGCATTAGTAACAAAGATAATTCAACTTTCCATCTTAAATCCACAAGAACATTTGACTGATGCTCTTGTGGAAGTTGCTATCTCTAGCTAGATTAAAGGCATTCAAGCACTCAGTTACTTTAAGGGAAGAGAGTTGCGTTTTTGATGCAAGAGCTCCACTGGAATTTGCAGTTAAACTGCCAAGATCAGAGCCCAAACCACAGCTGTTAAGCAACTGGCAATCATTAAAGAGTAAAATATTTAATTGTATTGGAGGAACTCCATAAATGGCTTTTAAATTTGCCACCTAGCAGATGTCAGCAAAGGGTAACCAGGAGTGGGAATCATTTTGCCAAACATAGGCATTATTATTGGCAATAATTCTTCTTATGGAAAGGCAGGCGTCTAAAATAGGCCATATGACTTACACTCTGAAAGTGCCTATTAATGATGAGGGCATCCTAGGGTGGCTGGCTCCTCCTTTGCTGCAGATGTCTGGCACTACCCAAGAGCCTCTCTGGGGTGACTGGCTGTACTCGACTCCCCAACATGACTGCAAAGTGTTCCAAAGAGGGATTAATCTCCCTGAGCTCCAGCTTATATCCAGAAAGGAGACCATCACAGTCCATCACAGACTTTCAAGCTTTTGAGACTGCAATTTACCATCATCAAAATTGTGTCTTCTGCCACTGTGCCTGCGCAAATCACTCTGGAAAGACATCACTCGAACACTTCCTTAGAGCAACGGAAACCATTTTCATTATATTATGGAAGTGGATGTTGCTAGTCCACTCCAATTAAGAAATTAGCTTTCTAGGATTGTTTCAGTTTTTCATTTTTCCTTGAATGGCTGCACTCTGCGACAATAACACATCTGCTCATAAAATGGGCATGTGAGACTGTTGTAAAGAATCAAGGGTTTGGGCGTTTGTTCAAAGTAACTGGCTTGCATCCATCTGACAGAGTGCTAATAGACACAGCTGTTTTATGTATTCACAATTCCTTGGCCACTCACCACAGAGAGAGTGGGAGACAGACCATGTAGAGCTAAAGCATTTCCCATTTGTTTTTTTCTAGCAGTTAAAAAAAAAGCCTCAAATGATGCTTTTCATGATAAATCCTACGAAAAAGAATGAAAATTCAGGTAAAGATTGAAGACATATACACAGCTGTGTGAAATAAGCATATTTATTTCCTGCAATGTTTTTGCAAAGGCCATGAAGCATGACTTCAACTGCATAAATATTGCAGCATCATTCAGGCAATAATTTCCAAAGATGAACAAAGCTGTAATTCTGTTGGTTTTGTGCAAATCAGATTTGCACTTTGTTTCATTCTTCAATTTTCAGAAATGACTGTGAACACACTAGACAAAATTCTGTTCTTCTCTAAGGAAGGGAATTCATTAAGGGTAATCCCACTCTGTTGAACACAGCTTAAATATTTAGATAAAGATCTATAATATATACATAATATATATTAATAATATAATTAATCTATATATAATCTATATAGATTAACCACAGAATCCTCTTCTATAGGTGAGATACTTTAAATAATGTGTCTCTTAAAAGTTCATTGTTGAGGTAATGGCCTAGTTGTTTTTGTTTTGTATATGCAGTATTTATAAAAAGAGATGGATCGACAGTTTAGGAATTGAAGCTTTCTTGATCAGTATAACAAAGGGTCATATTGCTGATGTGCAGGACTGTTTTTTCTTCACAGCAGAGTAACATTTGCTTTCCGACCACTTGGAAAGCGAATCTTGTATGTTTGCTTGATTCAATCATGTGAAAGAGTGTAAAATAATGAGATAAAAGATCATGTGATTTTGGGCATCGTTGAAATTGAGTGTTGAGAGGGGTGTATTTCTTTGAATTGCACATTTTATGTATTTCTCCTTATTTATTTCTTCATCTAATGTGGTTTTGAATATATTTAAGAGTATTAGCACTGTCATTTGTTTAAAAATATTCGAATTCTTTGTCAATGAAGTGTCTCTTGATGGATAAAATTTGATAATATTTCAACAGCTCCACACTTTTCCTGCTTCTTCCATAAAGTATAAAAGTCTAAAGATGTCAAACAGCAATGGGCACTGTTTAACACCTCCAGTCATTTGTGCTGGTTAGTGTTTATGCCCATTAAAACCAAATGTGGTATTCTTTCCTGCAAACCTCTTTGCTCTCTTGCCTAAAAATGGATGTGGCAACAGTTGTATGCAAATAAAAGCTGGCATTGCAGGCTTTGCATGAAACTTTGCATATTAAGGGAGATTGGATATCTATCTCTGCCTGGATTTCCCTGTTTCTTGCCAGAGTGCAAGTCATATTACTCTGTGCTGTCATATTTTTCATCCAGTTATTTGCATGCTCAGGTGATCTCCCAGAGCTGACTAACGGCAAGTAGCTGTCAAAAAAAGATTTGTTTGCTCTCATTTTAAGTATCTTGAAGTGAGACATACAATTTAAGCAAGTTATTAAGTTGACTATGTAGCACTCCAGTGATAAATGATTCTGCCTCCTTGAACTTTGTCTTCTGGAGTTGTCTCTCTCTGTAACTGATTATTCCTAACTCTTAGGCAATCCAAATTACTACAGATTTATCCTGTGGGAACGATGAAGCCCTAATGCTAGGGCCTGATCCACAAAACGACTCCATATCACAGATTTTCAGAAGGCTGTATTTATTTTCCATGCGTTTCATGCAAGCATATCAAGCAAAGTGCAAAATGCAGAAGCAAAAAGCAAGAAGGCTTTTTCTCTCCTAGCAAGCAGCTGCTCAGAGAGATTGTCCTTCTCTGTCCGTCTGTGAACAGAGCAATGTCATATAAAGTATGAAAACAAACAAAGATTGAATGTTTATTGGCCAAGCAAACACTCCTTTTTAAAACATCTTTCTCATATTTACATTTTTCCTGCCTGGGAACCTTGCCCAGAGTTGTGACTGACCTTGATGCTGTAAGAATCCCCCTTGGGCAGAAAATACCTGAAAAAATATTTTCATGATTCCCATATTATCCCAGTGTAAGAGTGGCTAAACTCCGCTATGTCTACAAATGTGCACATGGAGGGACATTACTAAGACTCTGAAATTAAAAAAAAAGTGCATAACTTCTTTATTTCCAATGATTAAGAAATGAATTTATATAATATAAGAATATATGTAAGTGTACATACATGCTTTTGCTGACATGCATGCACTTGTGTATAAACTTATAATTTAGTAATACCTACATGTACACACACAGATGTGAGGGGATGTAATGCAAAACAGAGCAGGTAGCTCTGTTCCTTAAAATGATAGCTGTAGGACCCCAATCTCTGTCTGTAAAGCATTACTGGAACTTCCTTCATTTTCCCTTCCAAAGGACATAGTGTGTAGCTAAGTGGCTTTTATCTGCTTAAAGGTATTTATGTCACCAGTAAGCAGTCTCTTCAGCTGCAATGAATAATAGAAAGGAAAAAGTTAATGCAGAGAATACATTATTTGCATCAATGAAGAAAAGACATGCTGTTTCGGGGTTTGCTTGCTTATTTCTGGTGAGGTCTTAGAATAAATTATAAGACAATATGATACTTTCTATTTATTTATTTATTTCTATTTTGTTTTACTGGGTGTTCAGGGAAATCCTAGGAGAGAAAAGTATCTACAAATGTCCCTTATGAAAGAACTTGATCTCAGGCTGATGGATACAGCTGGATCTGACACCCCCAAACATGGCTTCACTTCAGGCCCTGCTTACTGTGTTACTCTACTGGCTTGCCACTTACTGATATCTTCTTATGGCATCATGGAGTTAAATATGGAAAAATTTCCTTTTTCATTGGGTAAATAATCTCTGTTGACCTCACTGGTGTCAAACCGTGCGCTGGCATATCTAAGTTTATTCAAAGTAATTCTGTTCTGCACCCACTGCCCTCACTTGCATGAATTATTGGTCTCGTCCTGTGGCTTCATCAATAATTAAAAAAATGCAATCTGATTGCAAAACAAGTGGCATCTGCTCTACATGGAGGTAAGTGTCAAAGGCAAATAAAGGCTATTGTTTCAGTGCTGAATGGCGATTATAAGTACTGTTGATTTTCCCAACTTCCCTTTTTTACTCAGGTCTTTGAGAGAAGAGGAGGAGACATAGAAGATGGTACCTCATCAAACTCAAACCTTTCACAAGAGAGCACATTAAGGCTAATAGTGTCAGCATCCCAAAGGAAGCTTAAGCTGGGTTAACTCTGCTGCTCAAAGGCATAAAGAAAGTATAGGAGCTGGCACATCTTAGAGAAGTGCAAATTGACAAAACTCAGGACAATCAAGGACCAGAAAGAGAAAACTGCTTATTTAGTAAGAATACATTGGATAGGTTCATGGACAGCAGGAGACTGGAAATTATTTCTCTGTTTGTACTTTGCTATAATAAGGAAAATTTGCTACGATGAGGAATATTGTGTAAGTTAAAAATACCTTTCAATTGTGAAGAAAATTCATTGGAGGTCTAATATATGCAGGGATGCAAGCTCTTGTTCAGGATGTTCCTCAGCCACAAGATGCTGATAAAAAGTTAAAATAAACTTGCTCATTTCTTATGCTATTTCCTAAGTATCTGCTATTGACCTTGACTGGAGATAGAATAATAGGCCAGATGGACGCTGGATATGACTCACTAGAATCTGTTGTCATGTCCTTGAGGAACAAAGTAAATTCAGATGTCACCAGGGACAAAATGATACATGGTGTGTGGAAATTGTTCTGTATATATAGTTGTATTGAGGCAGGTAATAAAGGGAAGGAATGTTTTACTGCTCAGGGGATTAAAAGATACACTAACAACACTCCAGCAGAACAGTGTAATTTGTTTTTCAGTCATTACTTGACTGAAATTAGTTATCATGGTTGTTCTTTCTACTGTAGGAAAAGAGCAAGTTAGAGAAGATATAGGTTAATTTATCTCTCCTGTGACAACAGGCAGAGAATGTTCTGGTTGCTCAGCGTGGAAAAAGCTGTGGGGAAACCTTAGAGCCCAGTATCTAAAGGGGCTGTAAGAGAGATGGAGAGGGTGTTTTGACAAGGGTGTGGAATGACAGAACTAGGGGGAATGGCATCAAACTGATTTAGATTAAATATTGTGATGTGATGACTGATTGCAAGGACTGAGATCAGCCCACATACTGAGACTGAAATGTTTATTGTGAGAAACAAGCTGGTTTTATACGCTTCTTCAGGACACAGTATTCTCTTATATGGCATTTTTCACTAAGTGACCTATCAGACATTGCAACACGCTTTTTAATGTCCTTATGTGGGGGTGATCACAAGCTGTTCACTCCTTCAGCAGGCTTCTCTCTGTAGGGCATCTGCATCTGTCCTTTCCTCCCATGGAGGTCAGGTCCAGACAAGCTTCTCCGTGTTGCCATGGTGTTCTGCAAGCACATCCCACAGCATGTAGTTCAAGTCTATCTTATCTTCCTCTACAATACTGGGAAGAAATTCTTTACTGTAAGGGTTGTGAGGCACTGGAACAGTTTCCCAGAGAAGCTGTCCCATCTGTGGAAGTATTCAAGGCCACTCTGGACAGGATCTGTGCAATCTGGTCTAGTGGAAGGACACCAGGGCAGGGGGGCTGGCACTAGAGGATCTTTAAGCTTCCAGCCCAAACCATTCTATGACTCTGCTTGTTTTTAAAGTCACCGAGGTTGATGAATTTCACCTTTGAGGAACTAGGCAGTTGGCTGAAACAATTTATCTGTGATCTTGGAAGTGTTGAGGAGGACAGGCATTCATGACTCCTATCCAGTTCAAATACCAATATTTGCCATTTCTTTAACAAAACCTTCAAAGCAGAGTAGATGCTGTGATCTTGCTGCAGGATCCAGCAGGAGATGAAATTGAGTTACAAGAGATCTTAAGCTTTCAAAACCGAAACATAAATGTGCGGGGAGAGGAAGTGGAAATCACAGAAGCTGCTTTTTTTCATTGTACTCTTTAAAGTTTGTTCATGTTTCTGCTTTCTTCCCTCGAATGAATTTGCCTCCCATTCATCCTGATGAATCTCTGTGTTCAGTTCAAGGTATAGCATCCATGAAGCATTGTGAGAGGTGTAGGAAAAACAGAGCTTATATTTTTTCATCAACATGGTGGCAAATGTAGCTGACTCCTACAGAAACAAAACCAGAAACTGTGGTGGTGCGTTTCTGAGTTAAACCCTGGGTTTTGGGGATGTTCTGATGGAGTTTCGTTTATTATGTTAAGTGTTGTGTCAGTTCTGTAAATGGTTTGTTCCAGCCACTCCCTCCGTTAAATATAAGTTCTGTATCTCTGTAAACTCCTCCCCGAATCCCTTCCCCAAGCCTCTGTATTTGGGCAATCTCCTCCCTTTGTTCTCGGACCTTTCCTGCCTGTCATCCCAACCCCTCCCGAGACACCTGCCAGTCTCCTTTGATCCTTGCCCTTCGCCCAGAACCTTCTCCCTTCCTCGATGGAATTTGGATTTCCCAAGTGTCAGTTACCCCTATGTAAACCCCATTTGTCCCGAGCGGTGTTATCCCTCCCCCGACTACTCCCCTCTTCTCCCGGGACTGGTCCTTGGATTGTACCCTTCCCTTGTGCAAACCCCCCTTAAAAGGTCAGTACAGGTTTTGGGCTGTGGCTCTTTTCGCTCCACTCCCCTGGAATAAATGCCTTTTGGATACAGCGGCGAAAGAGTCCTCCTTTTACTCCTAGCCTCAGCTCCTCTCACACTGTGACCATGCCCGGCGCTGAGCAGCAGGAGCTGTGCCCAGCAGCTGCAGGGATGTCACTGTTCCCTGCTCGGAGACAGGGCTGGGTTCTGATACTGTATCGGCAGGCGAGGGAAGGCAGAGATTCCTCGCCTCCTAGATCCCAGCGGCCAGGCTGCGTGGTGTCAAGAAACAATTAAAAAATTGTATAAATTGTAGATGATTAAAATTGCCATTAACAATAATGATGAATTAGTGTATGGTTTTTATTTAGGATCTCTGACTGATACCTATTTATAGCAAAGTGATTGACACAAAACCAAACTCCTTCCAGTAGCACAGTCAATTCCAATGTCTTCCAATTTCTTGCTCTTTCAATAATAATAGTGCCCAAGATAAAATTCTAAATGTTGCATGCTGAGATTTAGGAGCTGAGATAAACATTGATAAACACTTATACCAGCTTGCTTCTTTTAAATTAAATCAACACTGACAGTTGGAATATTGGCATATTGACAGTTTTAAGTAAACTCTTCTGTGTTGCTGTCAGAAGGCAAAAATGTAAGGAACCTATTGGCATATTGACAGTTTTAAGTAAACTCTTCTGTGTTGCTGTCAGAAGGCAAAAATGTAAGGAACCAAGTGATGAGAGACATGGTTATACTGCAGCTCTCTGCTGCTTAAACACGATGTTATCATCAGTCTTAAGACTCACTGCAATTGTTTTAATATGAATAAGCAGGTTCTAGTCTTATTTATGTTTAGGCTGAAGGAAGCACCATTTTTCTCAGCCTTTTACTATGTAAATTGCACAGGAACATTTCCATGATATTAGGTTATTCAGTATATGATTTATTTGTAATTCCACATGGAATAGTGATGTTTGATATGAACGCAACTGTAAGAATCAATGCTGATGTTGTGTTGGTTTATAGTTTCCTGCATGATCTAAGAAATCAAACAATTCTGCAAATGTACTCTTCAAAGAGCTCATCCAGACTGCCACCTCATTAAACATCTTCTTAGTGCTTGTTATATTTCCCACTTCAAACTGCTGCATTTAGTTGTGAAATGACCTCTTGCATGAGTGGAATTTCATTCAACCCAATGAACCAATTTTCTTCAACCCAATGGTGTGTAGATATAAATAACAATGAAAAGGGAAACATAAAAATGTATGGCTTTGGGCTTCCTCGTATGGTAGATTGTCATCAAACAGAAGTTCTCTGGCTAAATGATTGCACATTGTTAGATATTGCTGACGTTGCTTTCACCCTCCTAGGATGTTGTAAGTCCATACACATTTCTCTTTTTGCTTTCTGTTTAGTAAATAGGTTATTTTGCTCTCAAGTATGTATGTGATACACTCAATGTCCAAATTTTATACTTTTTGCTTTTTTGCTTTCTACTGTGCTATATTCATTACAAATCTGAGGCCAGATTTACATATGCTATTAATCATTCACAAGCAAGCAGGGTTAAATGAGTTCCCATGTAAGATGCTCTTAAGAGACTATGTGTTACAGTCGGAGTCCAGTCCTTGATTTTCTCTCTTCTAAAGTGGAAGCAAGACTCAGCAGCCCTTCAGCCAGCACAGATGATTCCTTGTTGAGTTCTGTGTTGGCATTTGCTCAAGTGTTTAGAGGTCAGGGAAAAGACTCGGAGTTACTGGAGAGTAGGATGGTTGTCCGTGGGCAGATTTTCCACTTTTCTAGGTGGTTACCTGGAATTCGTCTGATATCAACCCTCTCTTGAATAGAAATGCAGCTGGACCTGTAGCTAAATGCACCAACTGCTAACTCCAATCTATAATTTAGGGAAAGAAGGAAAGCTGTCAGGATTGGTATCCACTGAAAGTCTAAGCTACTTCACTTCTCTCTGAAACGATCACTGAGCACTTCAGCTCCACCCTGGCTGAAAAGAAGTGATGCCAGAGATACCTTGTATTCCACCATTGCCACCATGCAGGTTTAAGCACTCTTTCCAGAATAGCTGTGATACACTGAAGCAAATTCACAGCTCTCAAAGTTGTGATGAACATAATATAGTCATATATTGTGTGGCTCCAAATGTTTAAAAACACTTTATTGAAAGTTGTGCTGTGCCATTTTAACTTTTCTATTGCTATAGGATGGTGCTGCACAGACTCTTAGACTTTAGCCATCACCAAAATACCTAGATTAAAGGAGATCAAAATCAAAAAGAGGAGGCTTTTCATCAGCTTGACTTCCTGAAAGCTTTAGAAATGGCAATATTTTAAATAAGTTAAATATTTTTACCAGAAATTCAACCAAAGAGATATGTTTAAGCAAGATGAACTGCTTATTTTATTAGAAAATTGGGAAAAACATACACGTTAGTTTAATGAAAAGGTAAGTTGTATTGGTGGAAAAAGTATTCTGAGTAGACAGAAAAACATGACATGAAAAACGATAAGGAGCTCTGTTACACACACACAAAACTAATCTCAAAACTTCATTTTATAATAGTTTCATGCAATATCAACAAAGATTTTTTCTGCAAAGGATCTATAGGATTTCTAAAGGACTCTATAAGATGAATGCAAAATAACAATAAAGGTACAAGAGAGTTGAAACTTCCCCCATGTTTAAGGGTTTTCTTACAGAATTTTACTTTTTTTTAATATACTGCTGAGCACAAGAAACAGCGAGAAAGCAAAAGATTTTGAAACAACAGTAATTCAAGAGGGAAAATGAAGATAGATAGTTCTCTAAGAAACTTTGAAAGAATGACATATACATATAAAAAAGCTGATTTTTAAATATTACAGAATAGAAAAAAATCCTACTCTAGGTACTAACCATAGCTTTTCCATGTTGATTTCCATTGCAAAATTACGAGTGACTGTAAATGGCCTGTTTGTGAAGTATATAAGTTTAAATGAAAAAACGTCATTAACTTATTTGTCTGTTAGTCCATGGTGGTGAAAGCCAGTAGAAATCTAATAGAAGAATTGCATTTCCAGTGTATGGTGTAATAGATAAATAATGAGAAGGACCATGTAAAAGACACTGAGGATCAGATTTTACATTCTGGTGGTACCTTCTCTCAAGGATTTTTATGCCATGTACTGACCAAAAGCAGAATTGCCCTGTCCCCAAAACAGTGCAAACTGCACATTTGACTATACAGTTTTTCCTCAATTATTGCCTTCAGAATATTCCATGGTGTAGACAGAGATCAAATTTTCTTTTTGTTGCTAGCATATGTTGTTTCCAAGGTATCCAGAACTGTAGATTAATTTCTCAGTAATCAGCGATCCATCTTAAATGCTTTCATGGAATGCAGCTAAAATACATCATCTTCCAAACAAAATAAAACTAACAAAAACCCATCCAAGTTGGCCTTAATTCTTTATTTCAATATAAATAGCATAAACTACTTCTCTCCAGACAAGTCAAACAAAATAATCCGTGACTACAGTGTTACCATTCTCCATTCACTTTTCCACTTCAGATATTAAGAGAAGCAAAGGAAAAAAAACTGGGTTTAAGATGTGTAAAACATTATCTAATGATTGTGGTAATCACTTTTTTTTCATACATAGTCACTTACAAATACTTTTAAAAATATGCACAAAAGAGGGTGGAACTTAACTGGGTTTTCCTTTTTTTTTTTTTTAAGTAAAAAGAGGAGCATTCAAAATGCAAAACTGTGATCCTAGTGCCATCCATTCAATACTCCAGTTATTTTGTATTCAGAAATGAATTTAATTCAAATATATTTCAGAATTGGAAGTGTCTATATGAAATTATATAGTAGCCATTGTGGAATTAATACCCTGTTTCACTGCAATTGTAGAATATTATGCAATTTTCAGTACAGCTCAACTACATTGATTTGGATACTTGGCATCTCTGTAGCAGGAGGTAGCCAGGCAGCACACCTCAAAACCCTAGAGGAATGTTTCTCTCTGAGGATGCTCCATGGAGCAGGGATACCTCAGTATTAGTGGAAGCTTCCTAATGATGTATCTGTTACAGCCTGCTGAACATTCAGGGGGATAATTATGGTTATTTTCAAGTCCAATTAAAATTGCATTCTTCTTGGAATTGCTTTGATACTATTCTGGCTTCCTAACACAGGACCAGTCCTTCCTGACTGCCTAAGATTATACATCACATCCATCAACCCAACAGGAAAAAGAGGCAAGGAGAACATTCCTCTAATCCAGAGAATGAAAGAGAAATCAGAATGTATTCTCTCTTGATCTTCCATTATTTCACACGATGCTGTGATGTGATTCACTTTTTCTAACTTTTCATAAACATCTAGCAGGATTTTAATGTTCTCTCTGTCTACCTTACAGAGCTGTGATGCATGTTTAGACCACCTTTAGCATCTTGTGCTTTTTGCTTTAGCAGGGAAAGAAAATAAAATGCATGGCCCCAAATGGGATAGCTTTCTGAGCAGTTTTACATAGCTCCAGTGAAGAATAGAGAACCAGTAGACTGTATAGGATTTGCCTTCGAATTGTCTGGCTTGTCTCACTTGGACAGCAGAATGTATTTCTTCTTTATATATCGTCCCAGTGCACTTTTGGTAAAAAACGCTTGGAAACAGAATTGAGGCAAAAATGTTTATCTTCATGCCAGGAGCCACAAGCTTTGTGTGATTTTCATCTGAAGTGAGATATCAACAAAGTTGGGTGTCTTGGGTTGTAAAGTAAGATGTGACCAAAAGCGTGTATTCTATCACCATCTTGATGAACTGTTGAAACCAGGTGAGGCAGTGCTCCCTGCCTCCCCCGCCTCTGGATTATCTTCTGTTAATGGGCCATCAGTGCCTTCCCCATGACTCACAGATAACGCACCCCTNAGCCACCATCTTATCAGACTGCCACTGCTGCCCTGACTATCAGGGTGTCAGGTCGTATCTGACTCCGTCAGTTTAAACCAGTCTTTTCTCCTGCTTTGTTTATATATATATATTAATAAAGAACTGTTATTCCTGTTTCCCATATTTTTGCCTGAAAGCCTCTTGGTTTCAAAATTATAATAATTCGGAGGGAAGTGGGTTGCATCTTCCATTCCAAAGGGAGGCTCCTGCCTTCCTTAGCAGACACCTGTCTTTCAAACCAAGACATGGGGTAAAATGTGAGTCCAGCCTAGCCTCCTCGCCCATTACAAAACAGAACCAGCTAAGACCTGATTGGTTTTAATTCTATGGCAAATTAATAACAGTTTTGACTTTCTAACACTGATCTCCTCTAAAATAACAGTTCCTGTTCTTACACAGACTTACTCTTATACTTACTTAAAAGTATAATTTTTACCAGGCTATGGAAAGTAAACATTTATTTCCCAGCAAATGTTAGAATGCCATTATAGGTTGTATCTAGATTTATACATTGCAAAAAGAGTAATTATGTTCATATAAAGCAATTATGATGATGATGATGAAGATGAAGGTGATAAAGTAAAGAAGCAGAAAATAAATTGCTGCTCCTTTAATTTAAACATCAGATGAGCCAAGTGGTAGCTCTATTCTCTTTAGGGGATAATTTTGTTAACTCAAGATACACAATTCTTTATGTTTTATTCTACATTTGAAGTTAAAGTTTATTGCACTCAAATATTCTTCACAGTATTGATATTATGGCAGTACTGATGTCATCCCTTTATAGCTAACCAATTGAGAAACGCATTAGACAAGACGTCTTTTAAAATGCAAAAGCAAAGGAACATATAAATTTGGTGGGTCTCATCAAGCCTTGTAGATACTCACCTTGTCTGTTCTCAACAGTCTACTGCAGGACAGTAGGCTTTAATGTTTTAATACTTAAAGAGGGCTTAAAAGAAACATGTACACAGACTTTTTAGAGGGCTTTGTAGTGATGGGATAGGGAAATGGTTTTAACCTCTAAAAAGATAAGTTTTGGACTAGACATAATGAAGACTTTTTTTATGATGGGGGTGATGAAGCTCTGGCACAGACTGCCAAGAGATCTGCTAGGTGCGCCATCCCTGGAAACACTCAAGGTCAGTTGGGTTGCCAAGAGATCTGCTAGGTGTGCCATCTCTGGAAACACTCAAGGTCAGTTTGGGTGGGGCTTTGAGCAACCTGATCGTCTTGAAAATGTCCCTGCTCATTTCAGGGGAGTTGGACTAGATGACCTTTAAAGGTCACTTCCAAAACATTTTATGGTCTGCAGCCCCTTGGACTTTCTCACCTTTACCCATCTCATGAGATTTTTAGGAAAACATAGTCTGGACAGGACAGAGTGTGGACACAATACAAAAACCAGTGTAGTCAGAGGTATCTCCCACCTGTTCTTTGCTGTATTGTCTTTGGTAATTCAATGGGAGCATAGGGAACACAGCAGTATGTCACACCTTTACCTCTCTGAGCTTTATTCCTTCCTGCAGCCATTCAGGACACAACTTAACCACTCGATGACCCAGGGTAGGAGACACCCCTCAGCCCACAACCATCTGTACTCTGTAAAGTAGTAATGCTCTTTGTAGAGGAGAATTTCTTACAGGAGCTGGGACATGTGAACAATCCAGCCTGCACAGTGCGCTTGGAAAAGTGCAACCCGGCCTACGTGTTGAATGCAGTGTATTCAGCAGACTAAGCAGCTCACCAAGGATGATGTTATAAAAACCAACAACTCT
>VZRF01012731.1:215-33833 GCA_013396875.1 Vireo altiloquus
TGCTTGGAGCACAGACACCAAATCCTGGAAACAACAAATTTACTACAGAATCCTGATTTATCCCTGACTAACTCAGGGTCTCCCTTGGTTTTTGCAAAAATTGGAGAAACTACAGAGACAGATTCGGAAATTAAACCACTATGCTTGTTTGATTGTCTTTTAAAGAACTTTTGCTATGAGTGTATTCCTACAGGACTTATTAGTATTCTACAATAGAGACAAGACCTTTTAACAGCAGTACCAACATGGATAGAGATGGAAGAAACTCGTGACTGTATTGTTGCTGCAGTTCAACATGCCAGACTGGAAATAGCTACATCAAAAATTCAAGTAATCCCACCCTGGAAACATCTGGGATGGAAGATGACTGAACAAACAATCACGTCACAGAAAATACAACTCCGGACCATGGTCTCATTTTCCAATGGGACCCTTCTGAAAGAGATCCTTTGCTAATGATGATATAATGGGTTTTCCTTCTTTACAGGTCTCCAAAGACGATTTCTACAACTTTGGAGATGACAACACAGAACTAACCAATATTTTGCCTTTCATATTAGGGCTCATCCCTTGCTTCCAGGATTTCTGGCAGAAGGGAATGCATGAGCAGACAAACTGACAATGGTTGTTTCAAACACCTTGCCAAACATCTTTGAACAAGCGAAACTGAGTCGTGCCTGTCAACATCTTTTGCAACTATTTGCTTCATTAGGTGTACCCCAAGAAATTAAAACAGATAATGGCCCCGCATACATATCCCAAAAAAATTGGCCACATTTTTAATGGATTGGTGTGTTCACCACACCTTTGGTATTCCTCACTCTCCCCACAGGTCAGGCAACTATTGAAAGAACACATCACATCTGAAAATGTATTCTAGATCAACAGAAGGGGGGAGTGGAGACGACACCACAAATTTTAATTTTTTAAACAGCTCTTTTGCAGAACCTGACCTGCCAATTTTTAGGCATTTTTCAAATAACACACAAGCAAAATTGAAAGAAAATCCCCCTGTTCTAATCAGAAATGCTGCGACAGGACAAATTGAAGGTCCTTTGCGATTAATAACCTGGGGCAAAGAGTACTCTTGTGTTTCCACAGGTGCAAGACCTAAGTGGGTCCCCACAAAGAACGTCAAACCATATTGTACATGAGAGCGTTCGGACAGTCTGACGAAAGAGGAGGCGAGCACGCAGACGTGAGCCAAACAGAGAGACCGCAAGCCACGCCTGATGTCCCTTGCTCACCTGTGGAACCTGCAGACTTTAATTTCATGTTAATGACAAATGTGTGAATTGTTGGTTTCGTAGAGCTCCTTTGGCAAAAGCGTGGTAACCATTGTGTTTGGTAAAGGTTTGTCCGCCTATTGGATTTGCAGAAGTGAAATTACCCCTTTTACCTCAGTCATTTAATCTCTAAGTAACTTTGGGAAGGAACAAAAACAGAATTTGTGAGTTGAGACATACCGGAAATTCTTTTGCCAAAAAGTAGCTCACGAAAAGAATGGAGCGAGATCAAATGTTATACTGGATTTTGCTATCTTTGCTTGCTTCTTGCAATGCAGAATTCCCTGTGAATCAACTAAAAACAAATGTTTGGGTTGCCTTAGCCACGGCAGCAGGCTCAGACACCATATGCCTTTCCAATTTGAACATAGAAAAGCCTTTTGCAACCTGTTTGAGTAGATTTGCCAATACCTATATATTAAGACCCCTTGACCAAAAAGCAACTTAATAGCAAGCCAGGTCAAGTTGCTCATGGGAGTAATCCTGTAAGGGATTGGGACATGTGGACCAAAACACTCCCCAAAGCAAATTCAGAAGCCCAAAAATTGGAAATTTTTGGCTCCTTGACAATGGATTTTTGCCTCACCTTTTCAGATAGCAATTAGCAAGACAATGATCTTCCCAGACATAATGTCACTCCTAATTACAGAAATTCAAGTTTTTGGTGCAATTATTCAGGCAATTGGGGCAGACTTTCCAGGGTTGACCAATATCCACGACAATTACTAAAAGGATATTGGTTCATTTATGGAGATAGGGCATGGCCAGGTATTCCATCATGCCTTGAAGGTGGTCCATGTGGCACTGGACAACTTACTGTGTAAGCACCTGGTGCTAAAACAGTTATCAGGAACAAACATAGAGGAGAAAGATCTGCTCATCCATATGATGAGAATTGTAGGAGTGACTTTAGGCCCTGGAATGCTGCAGAAAGGGTTTCAGCAGGTTTGCTGCTTCCCCAGCTTGCCTCAGCAATGGCATTGAAACAATTGGATCGGTTAGGGTGTTGGTTGAGTAAACAAACCCACGCCACATCCACTGCAATTAGTGATGTGCTGACTGATGTCAGCAGTGTTAGACATGCTACTCTTCAAAACAGAGCAGCAATTGATTTTCTTTTGCTGGCACATGGACATGGTTGTGAAGAATTTGAAGGATTGTGTTGTATGAATTTGTCTGATCATTCTGAATCTATCCACAAAAGTATACAAATACTGAAAGATCTAACATCTCAAATTCAAAGGGACAGTGGATCCTGGATAGATGGTTTGTTTGAGGGACGGAGCTCTGCACCTTGGCTGAAGGAGCTTTGCAAAAAATAGGTTTATATGCACTGATGGTTGTGGTAGTGGTACTGGTGATTGTGCCTTGTATACTTCAATGTGTGAGATGAATGATAGACAAATCTTTCAAGGAAGTTTTTCCTGTGCAGGGAAATAGGTTCACAGGAAGTTCTCAGAACCTTACAAAGACAATGGACGTAAATGTAGAAGAAGGCTGAGACTTATTTGAACCATACGCGGCAACTAACACAGGATTTGACTTACGTTCTTGAAATAGACCAGATGTTTCACAGCATTAAGATTGCTGTGGTGTAAAATAGCAACGCTTAGAGCAAGCAAAAGTGCCTCTGAGCTGAAGAGCTTTGTAACGCAAGGTAGTCAATATGCGACAAGGTTAAGAGAGTTTCTTTTTGGTTGTACCAAGTGAAGTCTAATCAGCTCACCTGGCCATGCAATGCTAATCCCCAGATGGCCTGAACTGGTGTGCTAGCTGCTGGTATGCTGCTAGTTCAGGAACTGCCATGTAAGTTCCCTGTTATCCAGAAAGGTAAAAGAAGGTAGAAGAAATGGGAGGAAAAGGTATCAAACTGTCTCTGGTAACAGCAACATGCCTGTTCAAAAGCCAATCCCTCTTCATTCGTGCTTCTCATGAAATTATTCAGAAAAAACTGCTTCATGTGTTAGGGTATGAGCAGTGATTCATACCAGATATACCAGAAATACCAGACGTAAAAGAAAAGCATACTGCATTCCTACTTAGTAGAGCATCATGGACTTTTCATAGATTAGTTAAGTTGTAGAACAGTGAATCTTGCTCCTCCACACTCTCATGTAACATAGATATCACTAGTGATGCAGGGCAAGACTCTTTCCCAGATCCCTGAATCTTAATTTCAATTTCACAATTATACACACACCTCTGAATCAGAAAGAGCTGATAAAGATATGTACCATTTTCTTGTATTTATCCAGTCCAGTAATTTGAGATGACCTTCGAACACAGACTGAAGTATAATTCTGAAAATTGTTTCTACTAACTTGCCTAAGTAATTTTCAAAAAAAGTAGAGTTTAGATTGATTCTACTCAAGTATATGAGACCCCATCAATTGACCAGGACATTATTTAAAACTTAAAGACAAAGGTTCTACAAATACAGTGAAGTATTCCATATTAAGAATATCTACCAAGAGCATCACAAGTATGTTAGTCTTACAGTAAGAAAGTAGTATCAGCTGTATTAGGTGACGTTCCATTTTAAAACAATCAAACCCAAATTCTTTTGGTAATAATTGTCACTATATCCAAAAAGTTTTTTTATTCCTACTGCATCTGGGGTATCAAAACAGACCAGGTATTACACTTCATTCTGTGTCACATGGAGCTATCTTTTATTAATACTGATGAAAATAAAATTGCAATTAAATGAAAAGTAAATTGCAATGTTATTGCTTTAATATGCAGTATTGACAAACACATAAGAAAACTATCAAGAGCTAATATTTCACTTCAATACTTTGTTTATTTCCAAGCCGAAATGGAACTAAGAAATGCCATGTGTTCTTTAATGTTTGTTCACCTCTACCATGTGGCCAGGATGGCTTTACAAGGCATTATATTGTTAACATGAAAAAAACCTCTTATTTCACACATCAGGTAACAAAAAGAAGGTGAAAAGTGCTGAATTATCTGGAAATGTTTAGTCACTTTAGCCTCTTCAGTTGAATCTTCAGTATCTTGATTACAAGAGAATCAACAACCAAGAGCATAGAAATTAAGAGTTCCCATTACAGATAACATAGCAACAGAAAATCTCTGTTTAAACAAACACTTGCCACAGCATAAATTTAAGCATGCACAGATCACAAGTAGCAATGGCCCAAGATAACCAAGCAGTTTCAAGCATGTAAGACCTTTGCATGGGACGGGCATTTCAAGTTTGTACTCAACATAGCGAAGGTACTATTTTTCCAGCTAAATTAAAAAAAAAAAAAAAATCTGTAGAATTTAAAGTGAGTTTTTGCCTTTGCTGCAGAAGCTTAAGAAAATGATGAAGTAATAGATTGTAACTGCCCATGCTTTTAAGTTAGATTCCCTATAGATATCAACACAGCAAAGTATTACTACTGTAATAAAAGAAACAACCATTTAAAACATTTACAGCAAAGAACTAAGCTTAAGTTTGTTGCTCTTGTATCCATATCCACCAATCTAGTGTATGTGTCATAGCAAAATACTAATTAAAAAAGCAAGAGAGTATAGCACTAACCTACCCTAACAGCAGGGATTTCTTACAAGGGGATTCACTGGTTGGTCCTAACATGCTATCTACCCGTGAACCCTACCTTTAATTACTTCCAGCTCTGAATATGTACAGGACACTTCTTGGGCTATGCTCTTCTACCTATACAACCTCCGTGAATGCAAGATGTTATGCTGATGTCTCGCGAAGACAGGTGCAAGGAGAAATGGATTGTCTCTTTCTTTGTTGTTTTAAATGGTAAACATACTTTATTTTTTTAAAAAAAACAATCTCAATGAAATTGGGAAGAAAACATAAAGTAATTTAAAGGAAAAAAACCTGTCAGCATCCACAGATTAGTATCTGAAGGAAACAGTAAAACTCATTATGAGATGCTTAAAAAAAGCAATATTGGGGAACCACTTAAAACTGTTTTTGCTAAGAGAAGAACTATGTAGTTCTTAAAACCAGCACCACCCCAGCTACATTTTACACCTCTCAACTACTATATTCACATCCAAATATCATCTCACAGTACATTTCTGCCTATCCCTGTATTTACTAACATGCTCATAGCTCTCAGCTTCCTGTTCACAGCCCTTACAGAAAAAAAATTCATGTCAGCATGAATTTAGTATCCATCCACACTCATTTCCTTCAGTTGGTCAACTCAAACCTTTAAAACGCCTGAGTTCACATTCAGTACCATCAAACTGCTTTAAATAATTCCCTTCTGATGGGAAATCTATTTAAATTTATTTAAATTTAAGGCACAAAGGACTACCATTCAACTTTAATAATGTATAAGAAAAGGTTGGCAAGTTGTTAACATTTGTCACTTCAACTACAGTGACACTACATTAGGAGAAAGAATTTCAGTCAAGTCTTTGTAGGGAAAAAAAAACCCCAAAACATAACATATCTTAATAAATATTTCAAAACAGAAGAGTAAATCCAGCATAAGAACTCATGGAATTAGCTTTCTATCAAACTACCCTTAAACCATCAAATACATTAATAACCAGACATTGAAATGAATCTGCAAAATGTGTAGTCTGAAAATATGTGATAAAACATTAAACAACTTTCCTTACTGTGATGAGGAAGTAACACTTACTTTTGTCCTATACTAATGGACTTTTGTCCTCATTCTAATATACTGCTGGCCATACTTCCCAAAAATGGACTCCTCAGGATGGCAGAAGAGAGGAAAGAAGGAAATAAAAGCCCCACCTGTTCTGGCACATTTGTTGGTGAAGAGAAACAAAACCAAAAACTGGTGTATAAAGCTAGAGCAGTTGCAAAATGAGTTCCCATGCTGATTTAAAGACACAGACTGAAAAGCTACACATCATTTAACCTAGAAAGTTTTGGCTTCTTTGTCCAGCTGCATTAAGAATAGTCTCAGAGCTTCTCCTATATCAAACAAGAATTTCCTAAATCAGTAGTCTTACTCCAAGCCTTCCTAGAACCTAGTGTTTCAACACTAATGGATTCACTGAAAGAAGCTTTGTTTTCAAATCATTTAGTCAATTTTTCAGGTTTTAAAACTTTTCTTCTTTGAAAACAGCAGATGAAGGTGAATATTCACAGAGCTTCATGTGATATAACACGCCACAAGAACATGCAACAGATTAATGAAATACCTTTTGATTTCTATGACTCATTAATCTCTCCCATTTTACTTGACTGCTAAAGTGCTTTAAAACTAACACCAGTCAGACATAAAGGTAAACAATTTTTAAAGATTTTTAATTCTTTTCCTATGAAGTGGGGCAATATCAGAGCAAGATGGCAAGCTTTTTCTACTTTTTCTCTATTTCTTTCTCCTTTGTTCATTCTACCTCATTTAAGTATTTTTCCATGCTCTTTGAAGTAGTCTTTGGTTCCTGTATAAATGCGTATTTATGTTCTAGCACACTTTGCTGAAAAGTTACACACTTTTCACCTACTAGTATTGTTGATACCTTTTGCATGTATGCTAGAAATAACAGAAAACAAACAAATTAAAACATTAAATCTTTGAAAAGCTCTCATTGCAGACTTCATTTTAAGTCCCTTGCATCCAATTACAACAGTAATATTAATCAGCATTAAAGTAATAGCCAAAAGTGATGCTGGCAAAATTTCTATTCAGTAATTTTGTCTTCTATATATTTTCAGCTTCCAGGCAATGCTGTAGGCATAGTAAGAAATCTGTATCTCTACCTCACTTGTATCTGTCATTTTCCATGTCTGAATAAAACTGTCTTGCTAGTTAGCCATTTTGTTCATAACTTCTGATATTCTCATCAGTTTCACTGTGTGGTTCAAAACACATTATTCAATCATTCCTGAAGAAAAAGTAAAATACTGGCTCTTAAAAATACTTATGACTAATGATACTCTTCCTTCAACATGGATTTACAAAATTTAACCTTAATAATATAACTTCATTATATCTAAACTTTGGTAGCAAAATGAAAATAGTATCGAAGGAATACTTTTAATCAATTCCACAGAGAATTTTAAGAAAAGTGAATGGGCATAGGGAAGCAAGAAAATTTTTCTGTCAGTTCAGTTTATCGTCAAGGCCCTAATATACACCCAGGGAAAAAGTCTAGAGAAAAATTTGTTTGTTAACAAAAACTAGAAAAAAAGCAGAAAATTATTGTATAGGTTGAAAAAGTCGTATTTTCTACTGTGGATTTTTGTGAAACAACAGCTTTTATAGGAGCCACATGCCAAGTATTATCATCACTTGTTTTAATGTAAGAAAAATTTTAAGTACTATCAAAACTTGTAGACAAAAAAGATTTCCAAAGAAAGGCAGTGCCCACCATGGGATTTATTTTTAAAAGGTATTTTATTTGTTTTTCTACAGGCAAGAATTTCTATTTTTGTTACTATCAAATACTTGGAAAATGCAGGTTAATTCCTCTCCAGGTAAAAGTAGATTGAATTGTCTTTGGAGTGTTCTAGTTTACAAGGCAAAAGAATGAGAAGTAGTATTTCCCTTGTCTCTCTAAATAAAAAAATGGCTATGTTTCAAATCCCTATTTTCCTTCCCTTTTTGTTTAAAATAACCTCTGGCATCAAAGAATCCCACTGCCTGTGTTGTTCTGACTAGATTAAATCTCAACAAGAATTCACTCACCACTAAAAAAGCATTATTTACACTATCTGAAATTAGGTTATCAGTAAGATTGAAACTGAGAAAGCCACCAGTAAGTTTTGGAGACAGTTTGCTGTTCCTGCTTAGATTTTTACTGCAATCACTAGCCAGCTGACCAGCAAAATGCTTTATTTTTCTTTGTGTGAACACTAGGGACTTGCCTTTCAAACCTTTAATTAAAAAAGTGAGCCTTTAGAGTCCTATCAGTAGCCTTGAATTTCAATGAAGAAAAATACTCTGATGGAAGATGTTCTTTAATGCCAACACAATCTACTACAGGACTTCAGGAAGAAGTTTCACCCGTTAACAGTTATCCCAGAATTAGTACTAGGGTTCTTGACACTTACCATTGAAGTGGTTTCTTTTGATCCTGGTGATTTTCTTTCACAGCAGGGACTTCACCAGCTTACCCAGGTTTGGGTTTGATAGGGTGCTAGAAGATGGGCAACCTAGCCTTGCCCTGTGGCTCTCTCTCCAAGCTGGATATTCTAGGTCTAGAAGTCGAATGGGAGCAGAAAAGACAACACATTCCCCTTCAATAAACAGGTGAAGCGGGGCCTGGTACTTGAACATATGTGTTTTAGACAGAGTCTTCTTAAGGAATGATTATTTTCCCCTTAAATGGCATGCATTCTCTGAAGGTCTCAAGAATGAAAGAGAGCCTTACATGTATTTCAGACTAAAAGAATTTTCTTTAGTCTATACCTAAAATCTTTGTACCTCAACCATCACGACACTTTCAGATGTTTTCAAGGAAGAATTTCTCCTTAGCTTTTACTGGCAAACATACATGAAGTAAATCAAGGCAGCATTTTATCTTTCAGAATGCACAACTCCACCTTCATTTAGAGGAAAACTGTTTTTATAGATTGGTGGGATATGGATACAGATACAAGTAATTACTAGAATTATTTGCCTTTCTGAAACAGGTACCTGAGAACTCTTCTTCCAATGAACAGTTCCAGAGGCCAAAACTGAGATAAGACCAGCTACCAGAGACAGACAGCCCCTCCTTCAGGCTGAGAGCGAGTTTCAAATTCTTCTGGACACGCTAACTTTATATAGTGTTAAGTCTCTGGTGAAGTACCTTACCCAAATCATAGAAAAGTAAATTTTTAATTGTACTTCAATGATATTATTATCAGGAATAAAAAAAACAAGATATAGTGTATCACTATATTACAGCACTGGAACATTCCTCCATACAAATGGTATCGAAGCAATATTCTATCTTGTTTTATTAGGCAAGAACCCACCTAAATCATCGTGACTCAGCTCCACGAAAAAGTCAGAGGCAAAACCAATGGCCTATTACTCCAAGCAAAAGAACAAAGTTACAAAGTGTTTATTTATGATCCATGCTGAAGCTCTACCCATGAGTTTAAAGTCGTGGTTTTTGTTTCAAAAATAGAATGCTTAAAACATTCAGACCAGACTGCAGAACTTAATACAATGAAGAAATAATGCAGGGAAGTGGCAAAGCAAAGCTTTACTGAATTTCCCATTTGCATAACTCCATTACTGCCAGGAACACACATCATGGTCTCTGCGCTCCTTATGTCCTCTGGGTGCCTTGTTAGAGGCTGCTGGTCAAGTGAAATTTATTTTTCACACACACATTCACTAAGACAATAACTTCATTCATACCAGTCTGCCATATAATCTATTTTCAAACAGCGAGGACTCCTGCTTGGGGTACACCAGTGTTCAGCAGCAGATACTGCACACCTCTTCCCTGGGTGGTCTTTCAGCCAAATACTAAGCTGACCAAAGCAGTAGTTAGGTTCAGAAGCCGCAGTCCCATAAGCTTGGGTAAAAATCTTTCACTTATAAATGAAGATGTAGGAAAAAGTTATTGAAACAAGAATCAAAACCCGACTTACTGAGTCAGAGAACATTACTTTGGGAGTCTGCTTAAAATTCAAGATATGATATTAATACTTACAGTAAAAACAAATACAAAAGAACACTACCACAGAAAAAAGCCACACATCATCTTCATTAACTACACTGAAATACAGAATATTTACAAAGAAAGCAGTAAGCCAGAATCAGCTATGCAGACAACTTGGGAATTCCCCCCAAAACACAAAATCCAACCAGGAACCATTATCGTATCAGCTGCACTGCAGCTATTACAGGCAGATTTGTATCAAAAAGCACTTTCGCAAAAGTATAATTTTTGTTACGCTGGTGAGGAGAGTCATATTTCCTTGAAACACAATATACATACAACACTGACATTTGCTTACATTTTTTAACAGTTTTGTTTTGCTTGTCTCAAGTTCTTGCATGTTTTAAAGTGTAACCAATCCCCTCAGTGTTCTGCTGTTCATTTACTAAGCTATCCTAATCAAATTTTGTTTCAACAATGACAAAACATTGCCACCCCAATTTCCTTTAATTTGTGTATATAAACCTATCACCAGATTGGAAAGACATTCCAATCAAACCCAGCTTTTTTGTATGTCTAGTACAGACACCTACACTAATGCGCAAGTACAGATATGTGCAGAAATTCACTAGATTGCAGGTACATCTAACTTAATAAAGTCACTAATGCAGTATTAGTAGTGATCAAAAATGACCATATTTCACAAACATTTTTTTAAGACACACAAATTGCATCACAAAGCTGCTCATTGAATCAATTTTTTTTGTTCTAGCTTGTGTTATAGATTAACCTCAGCCAATATAAATGCTTGTACTAAAATTAAGACAAATAGTGATTGAACATATGCATTTTCTCCTACAAGATTTTATTTATTTTACTGTGCTAACATAGTACTAAAATAATCTAGCCAGTATCAGAATTACAAAGTAGACTTAAGACATAGGTAACACTAGGACAATACTTTTCTGTTACTTAGGAGCGCGAAGAGAAAGACTTGTGGTCAGACACAAGCTCCTGAAGTTTGGGGTATGAGAAAAAGTGGATTGAGCTCCAGCCAACATAATCAAGAACGTGGCAGTTATAAAGCACATTACACAGGTAGAAGGATAGCAAGAATTTTCTTTGCTGCCCTCTGGGGAAGAAAGAGGTGTAGAATGTGCAATTTTTAGGCTACTCCTACCATTCAAAAGCTTTTCTGCATTTCCAGAAGCTACCTAATAATCACTGCTGGAAACTTTATTGCCTGCAAGGAAAGAAGTCTTCACAAAGAACAGCCTTAGCCAGAACCTTGCATTCCCTTCCACAGAGGCAGAGATGTCCAATAATCTTACAGGCCAACATAAAACAATAAAAATTTTTTCAGTAGGTAGAAGCAATCAGATTCCAAGTCCTGTATACCCAGAAGTAAAAATGAGTAGTGTTACAAGCACAGATGACTACTCTTAAGGCCATCTCTTCAGGGAGTAAACACAAAGGCAATCAGAAAAATTTACTCATGCCCAGATCACCAGGGGTAGATTAGAAAAAAGGTTAATACTGTACAGAGAGATGATGTACAATTACATAATAAAAAATGGATAAAAATTGCTCCATGCATGCAAGGACACCCACATATCATGCCACTCTCCTAAATGCATATATGCATGTACGTGCACATGTGTGTATACATATGTATACACACATATGGGCATATGTGTGCCCATGTATGTATACACATTGCCAAAATGCAGGTAAATCCATTTTGCTAAGCACTGCACAGCAGAAATACTCCCATACTTCCAAAGAGTGCTTTCTTAAGCCTCAACTTACCTCATGAAGTAGAACCACAAACAGGAAGTTTTAGGTTTTGGCTTTGTGATGCCATTCTTCTCCCCTTCCTAAGCTCATGAGCAATGACACACTGAGTTTAAAACCAAAAATGTTATTGCAAAGCAAGCTAGACAAATTAGATACTTACTTATCAAAGCTATCACTGTATTTTATGAAGCTCTCCAACTTTTCCTTGGCATATTCTACCACATCTGAATGAAGCTCTATTCCATGATTTATCCCGAAAGGTCCTGTAAATAAAAATAGCATGGTGTGTTTTTGTGATGTTTCTTTTCTAAGCAAAGCAAAAGTGCATGGAATAGCACTATACTGTAAAAACATTAAAACCACGTAAAACCAAAGTCTCCAAACACTGCTAGACAAAGTTATTTTTTGCATGTGCATTACCAGTGCTTTAGAGGAAGGTAAAACGCCACAAGTTCAACAAAAGAACAGGAACAGAACTACAACAAAACAATTAAAGAATGAATTTTCTTTGTAAGCATGCAGAAAATAAGTTGACTACACTGAAGTCAGGCTGAGCAAATTCTTTTTCAACACATTATTTACTTGGAATATAACAAAAATTGTAATTCAGTCTGTATTTTGTATTTAAATTTTGAAGCTTTCTTATGGTAAACTTTTCATCTTTTGACAGTTTAGAGATTGGGGATTATATACCTTACCCTATATGCTCTTCTATTTCGCAGGTTGTAAAATCAGGAATTTGTTCCTGATTTAGTTATATATAATAATTAATTTCCATCTAGAACAGTGAAATTGCCTACACATTATATTCACTCCACAATCCCATCACAATCGCATTGCTTTCCTGTGATCAAATCCAAGTATAATTCCAAGTCATTTTGTGTGCTAAAAGTTAATGCTATATTTCAGGAACAAGAAGAAATCATAAGACAGTATTATGAGGATTATCCACATCAGGAAGGAATCTGAATCAGACAGTCACATTTGCTGCAAGGATTCTAAATTTAACATGCGCTTATAGCCCAGGGTCTTTAGTCATTGGAGCATAGAATTGGAAAAGGGAGAGGGAAGGGGAAGAGGGAAAGTAAACATCAATAAGATTAGACAAAACTTATATTTATATCCTCTACTGCATTCCAAATCTTTCCTAAATATTTAGCTCCATGATGTTACTCCAGTGAAACACAATTCAAGTTGTCTTTTCTAGGACACAGATTAACAAAACAGACCTTGAGTTAATATGAGAGGTTTTGTTTTACTGAAAAAAAAAAAAAAATAGCATATAGCTATATACCATTAAGCTGATCAATAACTGCAACTCTTAACTTAGTTTAGAACACTTTCTACTGGGTGAAGTAAAACCAATCCACTAGGTTACCACTGGCAGTGCTCATAAGACCTCATTCATTGCAGGCAAGAGGCAGCTATGATCCAAGCGATGTTCTTAGAATATGTGAAAACATGTAGCTCCTGCAGATATTCACTTTTACTGTAAATTCATTTTATTATTGGTCACTTTAAGAAAAGCACTGACAATCCCTCTCTAGCTGTTTGTACCATAATAGGCTATGATGTTTCTAACAGCTCTACAGCATACAGCAGCATTCAAGGTATGTTTTCTTTACTTAAAAATGAATCAAAATTCCTTTAACCTCATAATTTAAAGCAAATTAAAAATGCATAAACATAAACTGCCCAAAAATTCACATGAACATTCCTTCAAGTACCTAACTGTAAAAAAACCCTAAAACATCCTGCAAATGTCAGTTGCTCCAACAGTTTGAAATTAAAACCACTAATGTAAAACACTACCACATCATTGTACACCACAGTATTCATAATTTAAATGGAAAGATGAGAAATGTGTTTTCTTCTTTCACTGGGAATGTCACAGTTGGACATGTAAGCAGAGTCAGCTATTATAAAAATGTGAAACCATCTTCTCCACTGGCCTCTTTCAGCATAATGAGATAGCAATTCCATCACCTAGTCTGAACTTCGTTTACATTTTGACAGTATCAGCAACAGTTCATTTCATCTCCGTGGATTGGTGTGGGGTCTTTTTAGTACGCTGCTATACTTAGAAATGATCACCAGTTTCAGATTATTTGATAATTTAACCAATGTGGCAGAAACATTATTCGCTGCATTGTCAAATTGAAAGATACCCAAGTACTGTCAAAATCCACATGGTTCTGGCTCCTCACTGCAGCATAGGCTGAAACTGGTTTGGGAAAAAAGTGAACATTTAAAAATTAGTACAGTTTATTTATCGGAAAATTACATCTGTTTATTTTTCTTTGTTAAAGCAACTGTTCCCTGATTTAAAACAAACACTAGAGTAGAATTATTATATGTAACTAATTTTATCAGGAGTATAGCAAGAAAATAAAGGCACATAAATTGTATTTATACTTTCCATGTCTCAGGCTAAGCTTAAAACACATTACAAAACTAAGACTTTGGTGCCAGCATACAGCACTCCAAAAACATGAGAAGTCTACTTCTGTAAGTAGCTGGGCAGTTGCTACTCCAAGCTGCACAATCCCTTCTAGTGACTATGAGCAGCTGAGCTGCCTTTTTGGGAGCATCTGCAGGGCAACTGTGCTCCTCAGGGGCTGTCAGCCAACCTCATCCCCTGTAGAAGACAAGTCTTTTCCTGTTTAATTTCCTCAACTCTGCACATACTCTTCTGGATATATAGGATAGGATAGGAATTCTGCTTGATATGGAGAGGTCACACCCAGGAGCATTCAACAGCCACTTGAAACTGGTTAAATACAGAAATACACATGCAATATAAACAATTAGGTGCAATAAACATACACATTTTTTTAACACAGTAGTTAAGAAAGAACAATGATGTAACAAAGCTTTCCACCAGAGAAATAAACAAGTACCATTAGTCACTACCCTGAAGAAACATTTTAGAGAAAAAAATGCTGCAATATTTACTAATTGTTTTAATACTGAACTTAAAATATTACAAACTAATTTAAAATATCTACTCTCAATTAAAAACACTCCCAAACAGGGAAAAGCAACACTCTAAGACAGTAGATAGCTTTACCTTATTTTTACCTGGGAATGAACATAATTCCTGTTTCCACAAAACAGAGGAATCTCCTGTATTTTTTAGTATTAACTAGAACAAAAGATACTGCAGATAGCAAAAAATGATGTTTGCTATGCACGATTAGCCATAATTTTTTCTTTCCAATAAATAAGAACTGACGACAGAAAATAACTAAATTAATTGAAAATTAACAAACCAACACTCGACACCTTAGTTTTGTATATAAATAAATATAAGCAAAATCTCTATACTACCTGTCAGCAAGGTTTCTGTAACCAAAGAAAAATTGCACATAATACAGTCAAAAAAACTGTATCTATGAAAACTACATTTCATAGAACAGCTGTAGTTATTTAAATGTGAAATTAATTCTTAAAAAGTTAGTTGTTGATGTATGTGCTCTGTAATCTAAATGTTTGGCATAAGGAAATTTAATGCATTTTTGTCTCCAGGTTTTAAAATTTAATATAGGCAACAATATTTAGTTCCATCTTTTTTCATACAGGAAATGTATTTGAAAACAAGAAATAACAGTGCTAGTGTGTTCAACTCTTTGGAATACCTACAGACCTGATCAAAAAGTCTCATCCCAAAATTTTCAGTCTACATCCCAAAATTTTCACACTAAAAAAAATTATTAAATATATTTTAAAGTAATTGTTTGCATACCGATACAGACTTATTTTTCATTTAAGTTTCATCAAGAGAAATCAGCCTTTACAATTTAGATTTTCCTTTCTGTAAACTGAAGCTCAAAACAGTAACTTACAGTAAAGACACAAATAGAGTGCAAATGCAGGCGAAAATTTTAGTCTTCCAAAAGTGTTCCACTCTACCTTTACCTTTTAAACAAAAATAAGGTTTGTTTTCTTTCAAATAAGAATTTTGGACTACAGAATGCAGGAAGAATTGCCTCTTCTAAAACACCCCATGAAATGTCACTAAACTATAGCACCAGTGAACACCTCGTAAAAAACAAACATTATTTGAAAAACACATCTCAAAAAGCCAGCTTTAAGTATGGCACTGTCATTGTTAAAGAAGTAAAAGAAAGGTTTTACGGGGCTTGCATAATCTTCTAAAATATGCAAACTCATTATATTTCAATAAAAACGTTCAGGTTACCTAATATTAATAATTACCTAATATTAATCCCACCATTGTACTCAAGTATCCGGTTCCACTACCCAGATTTAGAAAAGACAATCCAGGCTGAAGTTTCAGGGCTTCCATGACTTCAGAATAAATGCAAGGTGCTGACAAGTGTATATTTCCATGCTTCCAGGCCAAGTCTTTATAAGCATTGTCCCTGTATCCTTCCAGATAATAATCACCACGATCAATCGCTCTGAAGGCTTGCTCCACACTCTCGGTGCGAATATACTGAGCTTCTTTCAGGTTATCAATTAAGTCATCGTTGTCTTCTCCAGCACTCACAGCCCCTCCCATGCTGAACTTCTACGGTAATTCAATTAGTTTGCAAAATACATTAGGAGGAGTGTTTTCCCCAAAGTATCCGGATGTAATGCAGTCTCAGTTGTATTTTCAGAAGGGCATCACAAGTGAATCCTGCAAAACAGACACATTTACATAACTTGAGTTTCAAAAGGCAAAGAAATTAACAACTATTAGCAGGTGATGAAATACTTTTAGTACTGGCTAACTTCATGAAGCAGAACTAAACATCAGGACAGCTAGTATTTAATCAATTTAATCTGCCCCTCAGATTTTACCTCAAAGCTGAGAAACATTGGCTTAATACATCAAGGTGGGCTGTCTACATTATGCAAACCCTTACACTGCATTGCTGGCTGGATACTGCAAACACTACAGGCCTAAGAACCCATCACCCACATTATATATTTGAGGGGGCATGGATGGGACAGCAACTGCCTTTGGGCAAGCTCTAGTTCCATCCCGAGAACTAAGTGACCAACAACAGCTGGAGCATGTACCAACTCAGCTAATTTTGAAAGAATTTGGGTTTCTACGATCTAAGATAACCCCATGGGGGAAACAAAGCCCAGTAAGGGGTGATGTCCAGGAAATGCTTTTCAGATGTTCACTTTTGAGCTGAAACAGAATACTAGTGCAGATACCAACAGCACATTGCTGTGTTCTGGAATCAAAACAGAAAAGCCCTGCAAGTATCTGAGTGCCTCCTAATGCCTGCCATATTCACTAGAGGAAAAAAAAATTCTTTAAGTACCTAGAAGTTTTCAATAGCTTGTCAACTCATAAGTGTATTTCTGTACAGCACACTGTCATATTAACTTTAAAATAATTCCTCCAGATCTGTATTTTATTTGCAGTTATTTCATTATTAATTACTAAATTCCAAATCCAGATGTTAACATTTTTTATGTTGCATGAATTGCCGGTAAAATAGAACAGAACACTAGGAGACAGGAAAATGGGAAGTTTAATGCACCACTTGTAGGTGAATGGAGTACACAGTGAGTATCAGAATAATGTTGATAACACACTGAAGTTTTAGTCATTCCTCGGTAGTGTTTACCCTAAGCCAAGGACTTTTCCATTTCCCACACTCTGCCAATGAGCAAGGGTGCCAAGGAGCCAGGAGAGAGCATGGCCATCAGCTGACCTGAACTATCCAAAGGGATATTCTATCCCATAGGGTGTCATATAAATTGGGGGGAGTTTACTGGGGAGGGGGTGGAATGTTCAGGGCTGCTAAAGCTCTGGTAAATAATAGGTGAAATGATGACTGTTCACCATTTAGCTGTATGTTTCCCTCTGAAGCAAAACCAATTCCCACTGACATGCAGGAATGGAAAGAGGTAAAAAGTCACCAGGTGCAATTATCCAGCAACAAAATCTTCAATTAAAGTAAAAAGCCAGACTTCTGAACACCCCAGTGTTCCACAGCTGAATAAGTCGGCCTGTGTGTGTTCAACTGCACAGGAGTATTTCTTTCTACTTGTGAAAAAACTACAGGACAACTTAGACAGAAAATATGAAACCTGAGAGAGACTTTTTTAAAGTATCGTTTATAAAAATATTCCAGCCCTACTCATTTGCCTGCACTTGCACCACACCTCAAGGTTCAATGAATCAAATGATACTTCAGTTAAATAATCTACAGTGAGTAGAGCAATAGTTTTTGCTGTCTTTCATACTACAAAATGTTCAAGATTATCTTGAGATACGTTTGGAAATAATTTTAACTAAAAACACAAAGGTAAGAACTGAGTTTCCTAAAGACTAAATTCAGCCGCTACGTCAAGAAATGGGAACACCGCTTCCAGCCCTTCCACCTCTCGCCAGCAGATGGAGAACTTGGCTCGCCATCAGCACTGCGCCAGCGAATATGCAGAGCGCGCAGATGGGAAAACATAAAGCTTTAGCATTTCCATCAACAAGTGTCTTCACTACTTTCACATAACACTTACTTCCTGTAAATAACATTTTTCTAATTTTCAATACTCACAACGCTGAAACTTTTAGGTATTTGATAATTTTGTATTCTTGGCATTATATGATGGCTCAAGTTATTGCAGTATCACAAGAATTTCTACAGATGACACCCACCAAGTTTCTCAACTTTAATAATGGTTATCACACAAAATCTCAAAGGCAAGAACAGAAAAGGTGTAGTTGATACTGTGACATTGTGGGAAGTAGGGGAGAAAGAAATGGATAACCTCATCTCAAGAAAGAGACACAGCACAATAGCATGGCTATTTGGCAGTGCAGTTGGAGGTTACATCCCGTTATGGATACACTGCCCCTCTCTGAAGAAGGTGATATTAGGTAGATGACAGTGATGGTGTTTGCTTTTTAGATATCTTGTTTTGGTTTGCTTTCATTAATCAACTACAGTGCTCTACTCTGGACTCTACAACTACAGGTAGGCAAAAATGCTGCTCAAATGGAAAGTATTTTTTTCAAAAACAAAAATGCCCTAGGAAATGAAAGCAATAGATCTTTTCATGAGAAGGGGCCTCTTGTGCTGCAGAGAAATACTTTTTGATAGTTCACTTTCCTCCAATGCTTTTATATTCATAAGCTGTTGCTTATGAAAGTAAAACGACTACTAGCAGAGATGGTAGATATTTTAAACACACAAAAGAAAACATCTCAGAAGCCATTTCAGCACAGCTGGAGAAAAAGGAAAAGTTAGTCAAATCTTCCCTGCGACAGTTGACCCAGGACCAAGATAAAAAGAGCAGAGCATAACGCTCACCAGAAACATCCTGTGAAGCTCCCTGATATTAAAACTGAAACACATGCAGTTCACAAACAGCACAAGCAGCAGCATTCTGATGCCTATTAGAGGTGTAGCAACTTCACAAGCCAGAGGAAGTTTTGTCAAGTTAACAAAATGCAGCTATTGCTTTAGCCTCAAGAATCTTTGGAATACAGAAGCCAACAGAAGTTTAAGAGTTAACATTTCAATACAGTCTTGATAAAAACATTCATTCACTTAGTAAAACCAACTACAATTACAATCATCTTCGTGGTGCACTACTCATGAATGTATTTTCAGAAGTTGGAACCCTATCTTGAAGTTTCTTTTATTCACGATAAAAATTAAATGGAAACACACTTTCTAATTTCCATAACAATCCACATAGCTGTATAACACCTCCTCTGACCTGTTTCTGGCCTAACTAGTAACCAATTTCACTGAAATACCTTAAATGGGCGTTCTTTTGATGGTTCCCCCCCCCTTTTTTTTAAAAAACATTGTCACATTAATTGAACACATTTTGGCTATGTGGCTAAGAAGTGATGACAATTTGAGTGCATTTTAATTCTTCACTATTTTATAAGATATGCAAAACTCTTAGCTGAGAAGTTAGTAACAAGGTAGAAGCTTCACCAAGCTTTTTTTGCCAGCTTTTAAATGGACACAGGTTTTGCATGCTTCAGAATTTCTACAAATATATTCGCACTTCAAGTTAATTCCCTGGGCCACTAAGGACTTGCACACTCTCTTAAATACAGTTTAAATACCATGCTAGCAAGGTATACAGTTAATTTGCCAGACAAAACTTCATTGACATTGCTAAATCCGTATGATGTCAGGTATCTTTAAAATTTAGCATCTTGTAATACTGACACAACCTGACTCCATACAGATAACTACCTGGAAATACAAGCTACTTGAGCTAACTTTCTCTTCACTTTGTTTCAAAGGATGGAAAACAGAAAATAAATGGAATCACCCATACTTGAAATCTCCTCCTCACAACTATTTTCACTAATCCATCAGCTTGGAGAAACGTGACACTGAATCAGGAGTGTGATAAATTACTTTAAACTCATAGATAGAATACAACCTTGCTTGGTGAATGTTCCCTCTTACCTGTGAGAGTGAGAAGAGAGCAGTAAGTTACCGCGCTGCACATCAATACTATGACTCAGCTGTTCAGTTTCCCCAGAAAGGAATATTCTGGGACTGGCAATAGAAGGGAATTAGCCATGAATGCACACAAGGGCTTGAAACACTTCAGTCAGTTCAACAGCTTCAGTTTACTCATGGCAAAAATCAGCAACATTGCTCTGATCAGCAGAGATTTAAGTCCCCCAGGCCACCAATCAAGTATCAGACCTATTTCTTTCTGTCCAGACTCAATTCATGACACCCCTGCAGCTGTTATGAACTCAAGATCATGTTGCACCTGTCCTCATCCCATCCAATGACTCCTGTAACCACAGGACTCCATTTTCAGTTTAGCTTCCCTTTTTCTCCCACGTATTAGAATAGTAACTCACACAAGGAAGTTCAACCTCAAAATGCAGAGCTGAGCTTAAGATTTCAACAGGAGCTTTCGAACAAACAGTATGATTGATTATGATCTGAAAGGGAAAGACTAATTCTAA
Source organism: Vireo altiloquus (assembly GCA_013396875.1). Taxonomy (NCBI): domain Eukaryota; kingdom Metazoa; phylum Chordata; class Aves; order Passeriformes; family Vireonidae; genus Vireo; species Vireo altiloquus. The sequence goes on from VZRF01012731.1 coordinate 20,796, forward strand.
TACTACCTTCATCCAGCAAAGACTGGAGAAAACCAAAATATGAAGTATGTGCTGGCAGCAACTGTAGTAGGTGACCACAAAAATAATAATAAAATGTGGGACAGAGAGGTATTTTGGAATGAAGTCTTCACAAACAATTTAAAAAAAAATTTACACCTACATCTTGCTGCTAAACTGATACTAAAGACAGCAAAAGTCTAAGTGCTTTGGAAAACCAACCACTAGAACTGCCTTCTCTTCCACAGCTATTTGTCGCTTCAAACAGGTATGAAAGAAGAAAGCCTGTTGTTTTTAAGATATGTGATGCTACTTGGTGCATTCAGAAAAACTCAGTTGAGAAAACTGCACATTTTTAAGGTCTATACTCTACACTAATCTTACTTAAAAAAACATTCACTCCTAACCTACTGTTAAATGGGTCACTTCAAGAAGCCCTTCAAGTTAAACAGAAGCAAGTACAAAACCAAGTGGAGTCAGCTCTCGAATGCAGGGCACTCCACAAAGCATACTTCGAGGTACTTTGCAATATAGCAATGGAACAAAAAACAGACCACGAGATTAGCGTTAAGTCAAATGAATGTAAACAGCTACAACTACTGACTTAACCTGAATTGCATTGACCTACTTGGGCAGAAAATGTTTGTCAAGTCTGATGTAAGCTTAAGCCCTGATCTTCCTGTTTGAGCTTTCAACAGCTGTTTATACAAGATTGCAGGTATGTGCCTGCTCTCACTCTTCCTCCACCTCCAGTCACCTGAACACACTGAACAGCAGACATGGTACTTCATTTCTCTCAGAAGAGGTACTGAAACTTATGGAACTCCACAAACATATGAGTAGTGACAAGCATATAAGCACATGATCAAATGAATTTAACCTTGGTAGCTACACAAGGGCATAATTTTGGACTAACTTGCTGAGTAGCTACTGAACTTTTTTTTTTTTTTTAATTGAGACAATTCACAGGAACTTGAGCAAAAAAAATTAAAACAACATAGAATTTTGTTAGTTGCTTTTGTGTTTGACTGTTTTTCTCTCTTCTTTGTACTAGGATACATTCTTTTCTTGGTCTGTGCTTTCTCTTGTACTTTATTTGTTTTTCTCATCTGAAATTCTACCTACCCCTTCACACGATACCAAGGACTGAATGCTGAAAGGAACATTTCTCTATACATCAGTTCTGTATGCCAGACCTGTTCTCAGATATGTTGATAAAGGCTTGAAAATTCATTACCTTCTATTACAAAGCAAAACAATCTTACATACTTCCTGGACTGAAATTTTAATGTGCAGCTAAACTCCACATCCTGAATGAGCTTTCCTTACTGCTTAAAATCTGGGCAACCAAAAAATTTTTGCAAAGCTGAGCCTCTCAGGCTTCAGGAGTAGTTCCTTCTTCAAACATAGACTCATTAATTGCTACAGGCAAACCGGTGATTACATCTCAACAAGCTGTATGTATACCTTTATGACTGAATGAACACTAGCTCTGCCCTGCTTCTGTGTATCATATAGTGCACCATCAATTGCAGACTTCAACATAATTAATATTACTTCTCTACCCACACCAGTTGAAAACATTTCCTGTTGCTTAGTTGTAAGACAATGCAGAAAATGCTCTCATCTCTGGGGAGCCTAAGATGACTTAGTGACCTTTCAAAGTTGCATTAAAGATCTCCTAAGCAAAGGATATCAGTTTAACCCAAAGTCTAACATGCCGAAGATCCTCTATCCTTCCTCTGATAGAAGTGTCCATGCAGAAGCTGGCAGTCCTCTTCTAGCACATTTTTTAAAGGTCTCAGCTCCCGAGAGGTGTGCCTACAGCTCTGTCTATTCCCAGGCCACAACTATTTTTAGTTTGTCCAAAATAAACTAGCCAAAGAGCTTTATCACAGACTGAAAGATGAGAAAGGGAGAAAGGGGAAAGATGAAAAGCTTCTCTCAAGGGCCTAACAGACGCACAGAAACAGCAGGTACCAGGTAATAGCAGTTTGTTCACTGCCTAATATATCAGGACTTCACGAGGTATATGAATCAATGATGTTTAGTATATACAGATGTCTGATATTCACTGAGTCTCATGCACCTGTTTTGCAGATCAGAAACTGCTGTCTGTGCACATATTTCACAAATTAGTGAGCTACAGAGTGACCAGGCTGCAAAACTCATTGCCACAATACACAGCTTTGTAGAATATTTAACTGAGCGTATTCATTTCAAGTAGGTTCATATAAGCCATAACAGGCAAATGTTAAGAATTAGAAGAGCTGTAGAGTGATGTGTAAAACGAACTAGTTCTAGTATATCTAATTCTGTTTAGCCTGAAAAGGCAAAAGGCATAGAAGCGACACAAACATTTTTGCAAATGTTAATATTATTGTGATCACTTTCTAAGACACCTTGACATATATATAAAGAACAAGTGAAATAGTCAACATTTTAAGAACATTTAAACAAAACTTGTTTCTCTTCATGAAAGAAGATGGTTAATAATTTAGTTTGGGTGACCAGAACTTAACAAACCAAAGCAAAATGATGCTCCTTTACTTTGAGTATCACCTTCAGAGAGTAACCAGTAACAACTGGGGGATGGGGAAGGAGAATCCCCTTTTATAATTACGAAGTAGGTTTTGTACAAGAACTGAAACACATTTTCCTAACCTTTTACCATAAAAGTTATAGTTCTTAAGCAAATCAAGTCACACTTCATATAACTCTGACTAGGCAAAATGTGGCCCATGACAAGATTTTCACTATTTCAGCCAGTACTAAAGTTCAAAACTTCTTGCACATAAACATTTCAAGGTATTTAAATAACTCACTTCCAGCAGCAACAGAACAACATACGCCTGTTGCCTTTAGCAAAAGAAAATAGAAATGAGGTCAAGTGTAAAAATAGAAGATAGTTACATTCCTGCCACTTGAAACCTCATCTTGGAGCTATGCATTTACTTTAGTCTCTATTAAAAAAAACCCAGGCCCAATTAAAAAACAAAAATATCAATCAACTTTACCAAACTCCAAGTACACTAAAACTTTTTGGTTTCTAATCTTCAGAAATATATCCATAAGCATCAAAATGGCAGGCAATAATCACAGCATAAATAACTTAAATCCTGTACTATCATGATGTTTACTTTCACAGCCTGAGAATGCATCCTCTTCTTATGAGATGCTGAATAAATACAATTTAAGGAAAGAATAAATCCTGATGCTTCTTTGTTTGATTCTTAAAACAGTACAGTGCAATACAACAATATGTTTTGAGAAGTTATTTTATTACTTAGTCCTGAAATTCTCTAGAGGGAAGAATGAGTAAAGCCTACTCCTGTTTCCTGCTTCTCTTCCTCAGAACAATGACACAAAATTCTTTCACTGATGCAATCTTCCAGAAGCATCACACTGGATTCACCATTTTTTTCAAATGTAACTTGTTTACTAACACTTGCACACTGAGTTACTGTTATCCTGTCAAAGAAAACAATGGATATCTACCTCACTATCTTCCTTTTAATTCCCATATCCAAAAGCTTTAGACTTTTAAGGATCCATATCATAATTTGTCTCAGTCTCCACACACACCATAAATCCATTAACAGCACAACCTAAAATGATGTGACTTTAGTTTACAATGTAAAAGGTTACAGTATTAATACTGCTATCAAAGTCTGTTTCACAAAGCTTCATGCAAATATTTTATTATTCTCCCTACTTTGAGGCAATGTTTCAAAGTATTGCTTTTGTAACAGTATTGCTTTAATTTACACCTCTGTGGCCAGTCAGCACCTTCTACCTTAAATCTTCCACAGTGCTTGCAAATGATTAAACAGATTATTTGCCTGCACATATCAAAGTTAACCTTGTTATGTGATAGGGTTATGTGATAGAAAGCTGTTCTGCACAAAGGAGCAGGGGTGCACTTACATGTGGGGGAAACACACATGAATACCCTGACCTGGGCTACCATCACCTCTCTCCACACTCCCACCTCCACCGTGCCTCTTACAGGGCTACAAAACTTACAGTGAAGTACAGGGGAAAGGGATTTGGGGATAGCACAAATCCTGTGAGGGGATGCTCAGGGGAGGAACCAAAGGTGGGGAAAGGGAAAAATCACTTTGGTGACTAGGGGAGAAACAAGCATGGAAAAGCCAGGGCTATGGTGACAAGAGGGACAGGTCACCTGTGAGCAGGCTACAGGTGAGTAAGTGTGTCCAGCTGTGCTCTGCCTATCCTGCTGGACTGTTCATCTCCTTTTGCAACTCTTTCTTGGGCCTCTGTTTGGTGCCCATGTGTACGTACAGGACATGAAGCCAGACCACAGGTCACAGGGGTCAGTGGGTCTGTGGTGCCAGCAAAGCAGGACATGAGCTTCTGCAGGTCCAGGTGTAATCACACAGAGTACCAAGCTGGACTGGCCAGCAAACCGGCAGAGTGGCCTTGGAACTCGGATGAGGGACGCTGGCCGAGAGAGGCAGCTGAAGGACTTGGCTACTGGAGGAACGAAGAGGGGTCCAAGATGAGCTGCTGGAGAATCTGTGGTGTTTGGGACTGGCAGCTGAGCACGTGCATGTGTGTAAGAGGCAATGGGGCACAAATGGATGGAAGAGCTACAGGGTAGAATGAGTGCCTAAACCCAGTAACTGGAAATATTAATAATATATATACACATGTGCTTGCAGACATTCAGCTTGGCCATCCAGAAGAGGATGAGGGCATTGGTGCTGTTTGTGCTTCAATTAGTCCCATCTCCTGTGTTGGCATAGTGGCTAATTTTATATGTATGTGCTGAATACATGTGTTTGTTTGCTACTGAGGATACGTGCTTAGCCTCACAACTCACTGGACCTGAGGCCATGGACATCTAAACTAAAAACTAGAAATACCTGAACAAAATCCCTTACAGGCCTTCTTTAAAAGCACAAGCCAAAATACTTAAGCACATTTTTAACTTGAAAATGTTTCTGAATTATTGTTTTTCTTTGTCCTCAGATATGAATCAAGTACTACTGTAAATGTGGCTCCAAAGTTATAATTTACTTACAGTACCAACAACATCGGATGTCATCTGGAAGGGATTTGGAGCATTTGTGAAAGCTCCAGTATCCACTTCAAGATATTCATGCAAATACTTCAGCAAGAAATGGAAGTTGAGAACCTTTTATCATTGCCTATATGGCAGCTGTGCACTTGTACAACTCAAGTTAATCATCATTCCCACAATTTTACTGTATCAGGTTTTTTGCAATCACACAAAGCACATGGTTTTCACCTGGTAGAAGTGTAGTTTACAGACATAACACAAGAGGCTGCTACACTCACACAACCTGATGTAGTTATATCATGGACAACACCAGTTTATCCAGAGCATGCCAGAATGGAGAAGTCGAATTTTACACTGACTTTTTCTGACAACTGAATTACTTCAGAAAACATCACAGAATCTCAGGAAACTTGGCAGTAATGAGTCTTAGTCATGATGAATGCATAATTAACTGAAGCAAATAATGAGAGACTAATGCCTATGGGATTTTATAATACTGCAGATGTCAGCTCAGCAGAAGTCAAAAACTCAGCAGCTCGACTTTTCTGCGTCCTTCCAGTTTCACTGACCTTCTGACCGCAGTAACACCAAATTTAGAGTTTCTTGAAGGAAGAGCAGCAATGCTTAAAAACTGGACTACACTGAATGGAAAGAAAACCACAGTTCATTCTCAAAACAGTAAAGGGGATAGTTTTCCAAAAAAAGAGCAGGCTCACATGCCCCAGCAGAAAAATAGCCAGCAAACCCCCACCCACCAGAATCCAACAAGAACTTGAAGAGTAAACAAGAACTTCATGAGTCTCAGGCAAAAATTTTCAAAATTTTTCAAAAAATCAAATCCTGTCATGGCAAACTGATGTCCCAGTAGAAATACAGCATTCCTGATTACTCGAAGTTATTAGTACTACAGAAATATTAATAATTTGTCAAAATTAAGCATCTCCTTTAGAGAACTTTGGAGTTCATTCTTTCAGCAATGCTGACTTGTATTCACTTCAGTCATACCTATCAAGAAAAAACAACTGTTCTGAAAATATGATTACAAGGATAGTGGTTCCCACAATCATCTATTTTTTTAACTTTGATATACAGACCATGACACAGCACAGTCATCTTGATGGGGTTGAGTAGTATTACTTGGCTTTTATATGTCAAGAAAACCACATGATAATGCCCAAATATCTGCTAAAAATATTTGCTATGGAAATAACAAATTCTCAAAATAGTAATAACTTCTCATTTTCTGCCAACCACATGGTCCTACTTCCTCTTTCAATGTTAAAACAACCATTTCTAGGAATCAAGCCTTTCACTTGGGACAGGGATGCCACAGGCATATCAATTGCTGACTGTGATTCACTAGCTGACTATTACTATAAACAATTCCAATTACTATTACTTCACTTACAAAAACCACACATTGCAGAAATCTCCTTTTGGAGAGGAAGATTTATGTATTTTTTAAATATGAACAAATAATTAAGACATGTCACCTCTGAGATGATCCCTTTGAAATCTAGTTCCCTTTCACTCCTGAAGACAACTCATAACAAATTCTATTTGTTTTGCTTGAAGGATGGTACCAATACATGCTTTTAATAGTTATATTCCTTTCGTGTCTACAATACTACTGCATAGTGCCTTTCACTACATCTTAAACTAGTACTTTAGAACAACTGATTTGACTCTAACTCTTACCACTAAATCTAAAAGGCATTTGTAGACATCACCTTTGGAAAAAAAAAATTTCCCAGTGACAGATACCTCTTGGAGGAACATTATCCAGTATTACAAATTTGTCAGTATTCATCCTGAAAATAGTTTTCAAGATTGCTTAATTTGCTATTAGAAATATGCACCTATCACTTAAGACTTGTTTAAAAAAAAAAGGAAGAAATAATTATGATTACTGACAGCTTTAATAAGACTTATCTATTTAGAAATCACGCAAAGAAAAGGTTTTGTAATAAAAACAGCAAGCTTCTTGTACTTGGGATATGACTCAAGTGCTCAAACATAGACCTCTAGTGCTATTTTAGGTGCTCATGCTAACTATTGGCTACTCGGCCAGCGCTACAGCAACAATTAGTGCTAAAAAACAAAACAGAAAACACTTCTGCCCACATCCTGTCTTTCCTTCTCAGCAAGTAAGTCAGAGGAGCTGCTCTTTCTGTATGCTTTAAGATTGCTTTGAAAGGAACCTAACAGTTGGGACTGGAAAAGCAACCAGATAAAAGGCATCATTGGCCAAAAGAGACCAGAAGAACAAACTTGGAGACAGTGACTTGTAACCAATCTGTCATCACTAGGCTCTAAAAACATTCAGAACAGAGATCCTGTTTACAGTCTCTACACTGCCACAGAATTGGTTAGTTGTCCATGTGCTTTTTGTGCACGCATGTCTCTAAACACACACCATCTCCAGTAAAGCATGCATGTCAGCAACCAAGGCAAGGGCTCTCTTCCCTAACCACTCAGCTACATCTGCTTCAGATTTATCCTGTCTGCCATCTGGGGGTTTTTTAATACTTCAAATAACGTAGGCCTTCAGTAAATCCTCTCGTATCTAACAGCTCCATGCTGACAACTCAGATGCCCTACAGCACCTCCATATAAATGTCTTTCATTCAGGGTTCAAAATATCGCATATTGCTATCAAACCACTTGATCTAAGCCTGTTACCTTTTAAATCTGATTTTAAGGTTTTGTTGTCAAATTTTGAAATGCTTCCTCAAACAAGTTTTTCAACATTAATTCCAATTGTACTCTTTTATACCCCAGAAACACAGCAACACCAACTTTGTTTTGCAACTGTATGCTGAGCAAACACTACTTTGAGAAAATCAAGTGAAATGCAGTACTTGAGAGGCATTCCAAACCTCACCTGTTATGTCACCTTAACAACATTCACAGTATCTTTAATCTCCAATTGCATGCAACCCATAGAGCTCAATACTCTGCACTTGTAAAAGGAAGATCTTTATATCCTGTGTCCACCAAACATTACAAAAAACAAACCCAGAACTCCAAAATTAGCCTTCATTAAATGCATTTTCTAAGCAGCAGGTTCCAAGTACCTTTCTGCCACAAGACAGCCCCTCTAAGAAGAGGAGTTCGGCAGTAATTCCCCACTCTAGAACTTCATCACATGAGAATACACCAGAATCTGCAGCCTGTGAGTTCCCATGATGACTCCTGATGTCACACCTATACCTTTAGGGCTGTGGAGTTAGAGGTTTTGTCTTTTTTTTTTGTTTGTTTATTTTAAGTGCTCTGTAAGGACCTCTAAACCACTGTCTTTCCCTCACAATAAAGGACAATTTATATTTTTGTCCTTCAATTTAAAGGACAGATAAAATTCATAGAGAAATACATCACATACCAATTGTATTCAAGTGATAAAAACCCAGAAGTTGTTCTCCTGATTAGTATCCCATCCTACAGTTCCCAATCCTTCTTCCTTTCTCAAAACAAGTTTCTTTCGACTAATTGCCATTTTTAGACATCTTTGCTTATGGCTTACTTTTACCTCTTCCTTTCAACATCTCCAATAAGCTTCTGATCAGAAGTAGATTTAGCAAGAATGCACACACATACATTTCATCAGTATTCCAAGCTCCTTGAGATTAGTTAACAGCACTATCAAATTTGCAACACTATTCTGAAACATGAAGTAGGCATGACATACCAGGACAAAAAGGACAGAGGATCAACACCACTCTTCTGAATGCCAGCCAGCTATCTTCCAGTTCTGCAAACAATTATATTCAACATCCTAAGCTGCTATAAATTTTATCCTTTCTTCAAGGACCCAAAGTCCACCCCAAATATCTTAACACAGCAGTAGAAACTGCTTTAAGAGCTTGTATGAAGGAGGCCTGAAGGCTTTCATTAACATCCAGTGCTCACAAATAGGTCCCAAAAGAACTGGAGCACAGCAGTTTTTTTCCTGATGCTCCCATGTAATTATATCCACAATATTTAATATAAAGTACCACACTTTAGTCCCCGTAACTCCATAAATGATGAAGCAGAACAGTGTGATCACCCTTCTGCAAAGCAAATATATTAGAAGAATTCTCCATCCAAAAAACCCACACTTTTTGTTTGGAGAGGATGAAGCATGCACATCAACTTCTCACCCCACCAGAAGATTCTTGGAGTGCCTTAGGCCAGTCACATACCTGATTATTCATTTGCACAACATGATTGCATATACATTCTACCCACTTTTGCTTTGAGGAATTTACATTCTAAGTAGGTAAAATAAATGAGATTATATTAAACCATGTCTGCATTCAAGAGTACCAAGTGCTGTAGACTTCAAGGCACTTTTCTTACACAGAGAGCTAATTAATCATCAGCTACAGAACATCACTTTCAGTTCAGCAGGGTAGAATAGCAGATCTCTGTGACATTCCTGCTCAAAATAGGAACAAAGCAGGAAAAGACAAGAACAGGTACATGTAAAGACACCTCTCATCCAGAAAAAAATTATTGTATTCTCAGGTGTTTCTCTCCATGCACCTAAGACTGGCATGAGCATTCCCATACTGCTTAATATTTCAGAACTGATTTTAATGTATTTGTTCTGGGGAACTTTTGAAACACCTGACATAAACCTTTCTGAGACACAGCAAGGGGGAATTTTATTGCCTGGTTCTTGGGGGGGAAAAAACAAGAACCACACACTACTATGTCTTGCAGTAGGAATTTTGTGCTAATGTCTTTTAAGTTTGCCTAAAACAATACCTTAATGGGCAACATGCTCTTTTAAGACTTCCATCTGCCCTGGTATCATGCCTAAGCCCACCTTTAGCTTCAGAATACACACTTTCCACCTCAAAGTGCTTCAAGTCACAGCCAAGTGACTGCTCTGGTATGGTCCAGCACAGGCAAGGAAAACCACAATACATGCCTGACATTGAGGTCCTGTTCTTAGGTCTCCTAGTAGGCAGAAGCCTCTTCCAAAGGAGCTGCAGCTTGGGGAAGTCACTGACAGGCAAACAGAAGACTAAGCAATAAAAATCACCAAACTGCCAAGATTATGATTATAAAAATGGCAAAACTTCATAATATATAAATAGAATACTGCAAAACTGAAACTGGCCAGTCACATATCTAAAGCAAGTCATAACACAGACTAGATGAAGAAAATCCAGAGAGAAGGCAAATTAGAGAGGAAGGAAGACTTTTACAAGAATTCTGGAATGATGATCAGAGATTATGCAGGGAAGGAACCTAACCTTGCACGGACACAGCGATAAAATTTGGCCATCCAGGACTGTTCAGTATTACATACTTTTTTGTGTTTCTGCGATTTCATTATATTCTCTTCACTGCAGACCTCCCAACAACATCCAATTGTATTATCTAGCATTTCTGAGGGACACTGGCTGTTGTAAAGAACATCTGGCTAAGTGTCCATCTCCAAAGCCCTCATTGTGGCTCTCTGACCTCACTCACATACTTCTTACATTCCTATCACTATACTTATCCATCCAAAGTCAGTTAAAATACCGATAGATCTTTCACACATTTTTCCACCTACACATCCAAAATACTTTTCAAACTTTCCCAACAAATCAGGCAGGAGTTCTGTAGAAGACAGCTCCATTTATCCAAGCCTGATTCCTTCCAGAGATCATCTGCCCAGAGTAGGGTAACGGTCCTGTTGAGGGAAAAAAATGTATCACACATTATGATTAATTTGCAAGCATATTATTGTAATTTACTAACTCTAAGCACTGAATTTTTATGTCTTGCATCTTAAAAAGCATTCTCTGTAACACAAAGGTCATATGGTCAAGAGGAATTGGGTATCTTCATTAATTTGCCAAAGTGCTGACTAGCCTTATTCGGGGTATTTTTCATTTGTTTCTCAAACTTGCTGCTCTTCATGAGAAGAAACCTTACTTTCTTGCTAAAGTCTGCAGTTCAGCTGTGCTTGACTTTTACTTGGCAGGAGTAAAAAAAAATACTCCCTAGGAGAACACTAACTACCTTGGCATTAGGAAGTACTGCAACGACACAAGCATTTTCCACACACTGTAGCTGTTTAATACTTTCATAAAGACCTTGTTTTCAAACCGACATGGCCTCACCCTTCCACCTTAGGTGCTTGCTTCCATTTTTTTTTTTTTTTTTTAAACGACAGAGCTGCACAAAGCAGGCCGAGGCTGCTGACCGAGTATCAAATAAATGCCAAGATTCCTTCCCCCTCTGCCCTCCCTTCCCCCGTCCTGCAACTTCAGTGCGAGCCGCTGACAACTGCCGAGGTAGGGGGGAGGAGGGCGGACGGAGGGCAGACGAGACCCGCATATGCACTGCAGAAGGCGGCCCAAGGTTTCGGGCCCCAGAGGAATCCCATTAACACCGCAGACCGCAGCTCGGCTACAGACGTGACCCCAGGACGCCTCCTCGAGCAGATAACAACAAAGAAAACAGAGGGGAGGAGGTGGCAGCCCCGGAGCCAGTTCCTGCTCCTCCCCTTACGCTTCTCCCAGCCAAAACAGAGACCACAATATAAACAGAGACAAAATGTGCGTTTATGGCAAAGCGGGGGGCAGAGGCAGCCTTCTTTACCCCCGGCGGCTGCCGCCAAGAATGCTCACCGACCGACTCACCCTGGCTTGCGGGTGAAAAGCGAAGTTATCGCGCATTTCACACACTTTGTTTATGTAAACAAAGTATCTTCCCCTCGCTGCAGCCGCACCACCTCCTCCACTCTCAAGAGGAGAAATACCCTTCATTAGCCCACGGGTTTTTCTTGAAACAAAACAAAATGTTGTCTCACGCACCACTCAACGATGCCTCGGCCTGGAAGACGCAGCTCCCACAAGCCCCAGAGGTTGTAAAGCGAAAAAAACAACCAAACAAACCAACCCCAAACAAAACCCCCAAAACGCAGGCTCCCCTTCCCACTGCATTTCCTCAAAGGTAAAAAGCAAGCCCACAGCCGTCACGGGGGGGAGGCAGGGCGCTGAGCCGCAGCGGGGGACGTGTGCTGCCCTCACCTTGCCTGTACCACCACCACCCCCTCCGCCTGGATCTCGAGGCTGGAACCTTCTCTCTGGTCCCCGTCCTCTCACAGCTGCCCAGGCCCGCGGCAGCTACACCAACCACCTCTTCTCCTCGCGACCCTTTTTTTGGGCCAGAGATTATTTATTACGCAGACGACGCGAGGGGTGGGGAGGGTCGGGCGAAAGAGGAGGAAAAAGAAGGGGCTGCCGAGGGCGTAAGCACAGAGCCCGTCCTGTCCCTCCCCAAGGCGAGCCCTCGCCCTGTCCCGGCTCCGCGAAAACAACCACCCCCCCGCCCCCCTTTCCCCGCGCCTGCGTGCGGGGCTCGCGGACAATGGGGATCGGAGCGCCCGGAGAGCCAGCGGAGGGCAGGGGCTAGCGAGCCGCGCTCTCCCCCTCCCCCGCCGCAACCCGCCGTCCCGGCCGTCCGACGGGGCCTCCGCGCTGCACAGCGCGGCCGGAGCGCAGTGCTGCCCACCCCCCACAGTGCGGAACACTCACCCGTTCCGCAGTGGGCCCCGGACCCTGCGCTGCGCGGCAGCACCGAGACCGCCTGGGGGGGCGAGCACTGCAGGCAGGAGAGCGCTCCGGCCGGCCGCGGGCGAACGGCCGAGCGAGCGGAGGGCAGCGCTGGGCGGCCGCGGGCCGGGGGTGCGCGGGTCGGTTCGGCGGCCGGTGCCGGTGCGAGGGATGGGACGGGACAGGACGGGGGAGGCGGGGCCCGACAGCTGAGAGGATGTAAACAGAGCGTCACGTGACCCCGCCCCCCGCGCGCGGGGCCGCCGGGCGAGGCGAGGGCGAGCGCTGCGTTGCTTCGCGCCCGGCCCTGATTGGTCGCCCGGCGCCCGCGCGACAGCCAATGGGCGGCCTGCGCTCGCGGCGCTCGTCACCAGTCGCCCTGGGGTCGCGGCGGGCCCGCGCGCCGACTCCCCCCCCCCCCCTCCCCCCCCCGGGGGGAGGCCCCGGCGGGCC